>JAGKTI010013442.1:0-23028 GCA_018397915.1 Birgus latro
CCACACTGTCACAGGCTCCAACAGCAATAGTTCAGTATGGGAAGAACGTTGCCCAGTGTGTTGTTCTTCCTATGATCAGCCTTTTGGTGTACAGCACACAAGATCAGCGCAGGCGTCGTAAATAAACACTGGCTTCTTAAGTTCACTGTCTTCATTTTCCAAATAATTACAGTTAATGCTTTCCAACTTCACTTCACTATTTTCCCAAATACCAAAGATATATAAACTTTACTCACTGCAATTACACTCAATGCTTGACAACAACACTTCACTATTTTCACAAGTACCGATGATGTACAAACTTCACTGAAACTGCACTACATTCAAATTGAACTGAAAATTGACTGAACTGCTCTAGTCTCTTCCCCAACCTTATATAAGCTTGCATTGTTCTAGATTGATCTACATTTGTCCACATTTCTCATGCATTACCGAAGGGGGCAATGGTTACAACAGTTACCAACTCGGAGACATCCAAAACATGCCAGAGTTTTCTTACACTGCATAACACTGTAAATTATTTAGCATACAAACTCAAATTAAATTACATAATTTAACAAGCAATCACATAAATAAAACATTACTGAGAAAAAAAGCATAAAACTAACGTACAACTTATGAAATAACTAAGCTCACAATAGCAGGCTAACTGGCAACTCTGACTCGTAATGGAAATACGGTACAAGAAACATCAGGAAACAGTGAGAAACTTCTGGACTACCTAACTACCAAATCCCTAGTCCTTTGTCATCCCGACAAAACTACACAACATATACAAACGTAAACCTTAATCCTAATGAAACATCGTAGCTATACACAAAAAAAAAACTTCAATTTATCAGGTTTTCTCCTATACGCCTTCCGACAACATCCTTGTACCTCCACAGTCCACTCCTCCTGGAAGGTCTTGGTCTTCTTCCTGATTCACTTCTCTTTGGAAACTGTCACCATCCTCTTGCACTTCAGCTCCTTGGTCTTCCTCAACATCCTCGGCTGCGGGAGAGCAGGATTCCTCGGAGATGTCCCAGCTGTACTGTCCTGGCTCATGGTACTGCCACAGACGGTTCATGTGTACCACCTCTGGGCGAGACTTCCTGCCTCCTTTAATCCGATACAGTGCACCCTCACACAATGCGAGTTTATGGGCGGCAGAAACCCTTGCATTCTATGATTTTGCATTGTGTGAACCAAAGAACTTATGGGAAAAATTGTATATGGTGGACAGCCTACCCAGGGCTTGGTCTTCAGGCCCCCTTCCAGCTTATTCTACCCTGGTAATACTTTGTCTAACAATACTAAGCTGGACCAACAAATAAAACAACAAATAGAACACCATGTACCTTTAAGTGACTTCTGGCCTTGTTAAGTAGGGAGGGGGTGGGTGGGTATTCAAGGCTCGGGGAATTTACTCTTGCCCTGCGGGGCAGAGCTCCGCATTGTTACTCTCACTGTCACAGCTGAGGTCTCATGGAGGTGCCATAAAGCCTTCAAAGTTGACAGGTGAGACCAAGATGAACAGGTGAGTACTGCTAGGATGGTAAAACGGACCACAAGATGCAAGGTACAACATTCGTTCTCACGGCAATATGGAGAAGAAGTGTTTGTTTACCCAGGAACAGCTGACCAGCCACCTGCCATTTTGAACCTGGCTCATTGCCAGCCACCTGCCTTCATGTGATGACTCGCATTGTACAGTCCAACACTCGTAGAAGTGGCGGGAAGTCCATTTTTGACTTGGAATCATACAGCCGATTTGCATGTTGGGAAGTTCGATTCGCAGATTTTGCATTCGATAAAAATAAGCATTTTCTGGGTTGACCTCGCATTGTAGGTGATTCGCATCGTGTGAATTCGCATTGTGTGGGGGTGTACTGTACGTTACTTCTGATAGGCAGTCCAACACAGCGTAAGGCCCGTCCCATGGGCTCTGCAGCTTTGGTGACTGTCCCTTCTTCCGCTGTGGACTATTTAACCAAACTTGGTCACCATCCTTGAAGCTCACCTCACTTGCCTTGGCATCATACTTGCACTTCATCACCTCTCCTGAAAACTGAAGGGCTCCTCGTACCTGATGATGTACCTCAGCCAGCCTTTCCTGAAGATGATTTGCTTAGCTGGAGGTGTCTGTAAGCAGCTCTTCACCAGGTGGTCTTCCCATTAACAAGTCAACGGGTAAGCATAACTCATGGTCCAACATTAGTTTTGCAGGGGTGTAGCTGGTAGACTCATGGGACGCAGACTGATATGCCATCAGCAACGCAGGTAATTTCTGGTCCCATTCCGTTGGTCCCTCTACGCAGTACTTGGCGAGTTCTTGTCCTAGGGTCCAGTTGAATTTCTCCACCATCCCATCTGACTGTGGCCTTAGTGGGGTCATCCTGGTCTTCTTTTTGATCCCCAATAACTTGCAGCACCCACGGAACATAGCAGACTCGAAGTTTCTACCCTGGTTTGAAAGTAGCTCTTGTTGCATCCCAAAATGACAGAAGAACTGGTCAACTAACAACTGAGCAACTGTCGCAGCCTCTTGATCAGGGATGGTATGAGCTTCTGGCCACTCTGTGAAGTAGTCCATGGTGACACATATATACCAGTTTCCTCTTTCAGTGAGTGGCAGAGGCCCAGCAACGTCCACTGCGACTCTTTCCATCAGTGTACCAACTTGGTACAGCTGAGGGGAGGCGCAACCAAGTTTCTCTGGTCCCTTCTTGCCATCACAGGCCCAACACCACTCTTCAACATCCTGACGAAGGCCAATCCAGTAGAACCTCTATCGCAGCCGGCTACTCTTTCTTCACTCCCAGGTGCCCACTAGTGAACTGGTTATGAGACTCATCCAAGATCCCAGACCTCATTTTCTTCAGAACCACCAGCTGACAATACTTGCTGAGGCCATCAGGTATCTCCCACTGATGCTCCAGTAGTCTGTTGTTCAAACAAAGAAGGTCCCACTGACTCCAGTAGCTCTTAGTCACAAGGCTGAACCTGGAAACTTCTTCCCAACATGATCACACTGTACTCCACTGCAGCCACTCTAGCACTGGTTGTAAATCTATATCCTCCATCTGCATCCTCTTCAGGTCTTCTGCATCTGAAGCTGGCCCTGTTACTGCAGTATGGCTGCATTTCTTTGTTATGATCTTCTTGTTTACTACACTGCCGGCACTCTGGGTCACAAGGCCGATGACCCAGGCTGTCAGTATTGCCATGTACCCGCCCATGATGGTGCTGCACCTCATAACTGTGCTGGTTTAGCTTCCCGAGCCGGCGTGCCAGTTGTCCTTCCGGGTTCTTTAATGTCTTCAGCCACTTCAGTCTGTCCTGACAATAAAGTAGGACCCACACAAGTAAGGATGGAAGAAATCAAAGCTCTTCATCACTGCCAAGAGCTCCTTATGGGTCACACAATAGTTCCTCTCCGGTGGGCTGAGCTTCTTGCTGTACTACACCACCACATACTCTTCTGTGATCCTTCTTCTGTGACAGGACTTCACCAATACCATGGTCACTAGCGTCAAAGTCCAAGATAAATGGTTGACTCTGATCAGCGTACGGAAATACTGGAGAGCTGGCCAACACATGCCTGTGTTCATCGAAGGCCTTCTGAGTCATGGCGGTCCACATAAACTTCTGCTTCTTCCCCAACAACTTGTGCAGCGATGCAGCTATTGTTGCAAAGTCCTTGACAAAAGGCCGATAGTAGGTGCACAAACCCAGGAAACTCCGTAGCTCTTTCACACAAGTTGGAACTGGCCAGTTCTCCACAGCTGACACCTTCTCTGGGTCAGTACGGATGTTGCCCTCGCCTACAATGTGTCCAAGGAAATTCACTTCCTTCTGAAACAAGTAGCATTTCTTGGGGTTCAGCTTGAGGTGCACTGCTTGGATCCTGTTGAACACCTCCAACAGCCTCTTCAATTCCTGGTCGAAAGTCCATTCAAACTCAATTACATCATCCAGATAGATGAGAGCCACCTGCCGGTGCAAACCTTCCAGTACGCAATCCATGAGATGCTCAAAAGTAGCTGGGGCATTGTAGAGGCCAAACGGCATCACTTTAAACTGCCATAAACCCTGCCTGTATGAATCGGCTGTTTTCTTCTTGTCCTTCTCTGCAACCTTGACCTGATGATATCCTGCCTTCATGTCTAGGGTGGAGAACCACTTGGCACCTGACAAAGCATCAAGGGTGTCATCAATTCTTGGCAAGGGGTGTGCACCCTTCACTGTTACATCATTCAGGGCTCGATAATCTGCACAGCACCTTACTGAGCCATCCTTCTTCCTTACAAGAACTACTGCTGATGCCCAAGGACTGCTGGACTTTTCTATCACTCCTTGACTTGGGAGACTCTCCATCACTTTCTCCATTTCTTGCCGCTGGGCTGGCGTCATCCTCAGTGCTGGCTGCTTAATCAGACGATGATCCACAGAGTCTATACAATGCACCACCAGATCAGTGCACCCCAGGTCTAGGTCTCTGATGGAAAAGATCAGACATCAGCAGCAGCTGCCTCAACTTCAGCACTTGTGAGCCATCCAGGCACTGGTAACTCCTTGAAAATAGGTCTTGTAAATGATCTGGCAGGTACCCATCTTCCTTGACAATGCTCCTTTTAGAGGCCTTCCTCTGATACCACTCAGGGTCCACTGCCTGGCCCAGTCCCACAATTTCTCCCTCACTGATTTTCTGTGGCTCTGGAGAGAAATTGGCCACCACAACTGGCACTTTACCTGCACCGGTTTCCACCAAAGTTTTCCCCACCATCACTTCGGCCGTTGTCTTGCACTGTACATCAGGCTCCACTACCCCTATACAGCTGTCAAAAGAGCTGCTCACCTTGCAATGGAGCAACAGTTCTGATTTGGGGAGTATAACTGTAGTGTGGCGCACCCTCACCTAACCAACTGAATTGTTATGTCTCGCTGCTGTGACAGGAACTGACTTTCCCCGAACCTTCAACTTCATGGAGCAGAAGTCCAGCTCACATCCCATGGACATCAGGTAGTCCAGACCAAGAAGGCAAGGATCCTCTATCTCGGCTACATACAGTAGACTGGAAGCGTGGCCTCTTGCCCTGCCACTTCAATCCGGACATCCAGGGGTCCCCTCAGTTCTGCGCGGTGCCCAGTTACGCCAATCAACTGTTCTGATGACTCAAGCAGATACCGATGATGTAACACATCAGGCCTCACAAAGTCTGCTCTGTGGCTGAATCAATCACCGGGGAACACTTCTTTCCATCTATCTGCACACTGTCAATTGCCGCTCTCTTGCATTTTGTCGGTGGTGGGTCTACTTGGAAAAAGCTGGCTGGCGGTTGCCCCTTAACACGCCTCCACTAGTTTTCTGCTTCTTTTTGGTCTTCTGCAGACAATCTTCTTATCATCCTTTTTCTTCTTTGGACACTCAGAACTGAAGTGTCCCACCTCAATACATGTCAAACACACTTTTGTTACAACTGAAGATTTCCTTGCACTGCTCTGTTCTTGCTCCTTCTTCCATTTGTAACAATCCTCCTCCTTGTGTCCAGGCTTCCTGCAGAACCAGCAACCTCCTCCGGTCTTCTGTTCCCTCTTCCACTCATAGCAGTCCTCTTTTCTGTGTCCTGGCTTTTCACAGTACCAACAACTTCCTACAAACTCTCCCACATCATGTACCTGCCCCTTTCTTACCTTGAATCCTGCACTATGATCTGCCTGAAAAGTGGATGTACTAGACCTGACATAGGACTCAAATTCTGGAGCCCTGGTTAGTCCTTCTTGCATGCTTCTGGGTTGTGCATGCTTCACTTGCACTTTCAACTCTGCACTATCAAGAGGATCAGTGAACTGGTCCCTTGAAAGAATAGCCAACAGGTTAGGTTCCATACTTTCCAGGTCATCAGCAAGCTGCTGTAGAGATTTGCCTCGAGTCCATACACAGCTCCAGAATCTTGCACTGTAAACCTCAGTCTGGTATACGGTCTCATATCTGCGCTCCAGCATTTCTACTAAGGACTGATAACTGTTCCTCTCCTCTACTGACAACTGGCCCAGAATTTCCAATGTGGCACCCTTATGGCTAGTGGCAAGCTGCACAGCCCTCTGCCTATCATCCCACCCATTCACTCACACTGCGCACAGTAAGTTTCCCGATACTCTACCATCAAATTCCTGAGGTTTCTTTTTAACTGGACCCTAATTATAGCCATGCACTTCACTGGCTTGGGGCCTAAAAACTGGGGCATCATAATTAAGGCCTGGACTTAAAACTTCTGCATTCTGATTATTCAACTCTGTAATCCTCTACCTTCAGATGCTTGGGGTTTGTCAAGATTCACCATACACTGTCCATTCCTTTCATATGCTCCCTGTACACTAACCTGAGGCTCAGCAATGCAATATTTCTCTACAGCCTCAATTTTCTCACTAATTATCTTCACATGGTCGACTACATGCTTCAGCTGGTGATCTACATGCTATCACTACTCCCTCACTAATCTTCAGCTGGTTGTCCACAAGCTGTTTGCACTCCATCACTATTTCCTCACTAATTGACTTAACTGGTTGTCTACATGCTGTTTGCACTCGGTCACATTGATGCTTACCTCATACTTCTGCTGCTGTAGCTCAGCGTATACCTTCTCCTTCAATTGTTCCTGTTCTTCCTTCATTTCCCCCATGAAAGCTTCTTGCTGTCTTTGCATCCTCAGTTGTAATTACCTCTGTTGCTCCTGTAATGCCTCCTGAAGCTGTTCCTGTCATTCTTTCTGTTCTTCATTCTGTGCCTGTAATGTTCTTTCTGTCCTTCATTCTGCGCCTGCAATTGTTCTTTGAGTGCTTCTGTCCTTCATTCTGTGCCTGCAATTGTTCTTTTTCTTTCTATCCTTCATTCTGTGCTGGCAGTTGTACACTTTGTGCTTGTAATTGTTCTTTAAGTTCTTTCTTTGAAGCTTGTAATAGCTTCATAATTGCAGTCAATGACACCTCGTCCTCCTGCCCAGCTCGGGATCTTGTCTGCAAACCCCCTTGCTCCATGTCGAAGGCTTAACTCTCTGATGCACTTGATCCATATTCCTGACACCAGTGTCAACTCCCCATCCCACATTGCCACAGGCTCCGACAGCGGTAGTCCGGTATAGGAAGGACGTTGCCCAGTGACTTATTCTTCCTATGGTCAGCCTTTTGGTGCATTGCACACAAGATCAGCACAGGCATCGTAAATAAACACTGGCTTCTTAAGTTCACTGTCTTTATTTTCAAAAAATAATTACACTTAATGCTTTCCAACTTCACTTCATTTTTTTTTTTTTTAATAACAGAACAGAGGAAGGAAAAACAAATGATAAAAAAAACCAATCCATACACAAGATTACTGGTGTCCTCCTTTCGTGAAATATCTGTAACAGTTGGACTTAACAGCTGTAGGTTGAAGTTTGGAGGGAAACAACTCTGGGGAAGCGAGTTCCAGAAAGATTCAGGGAATAAAAGAATTCTGATAGGCAGAAGTTCTGCAATATGGCTGTGTGACATTCCAGTCATGAGTGCTGCCAGATGCCCGTGTAGCACGAGGGAAGGCATGGAGAGGTGGCACAATGGACGCAACTTTGTCTGAGCATTTGCCATAAAAATATCTGTGAAATAATGCAAGGGAGGCTACATTCCTTCTTACTTGCAGGGGAGGTAGTTTATTTGTAACAGTAGAGTTATTAATAATTCCAACAGCTTTGTCCTAAATTTTGTCTAGTTGTTTTAATGCAACCTCTCCACATCCTTTCCCCAAGGGTGAGCAATATTCAAGCTGAGAACGCACATGACTCTTATAAATTACAGCTACCTGCTCGTCAGTGAAGAAGTTACGGACTCTGCTTTCACTGATCATAGATAAGTCTTGATTTTTGGAGATGGCCGTGCTGAGTTAAGAATTAGAAATATCAGAATTTGTACATGGGTGTCTGAGTGTGAATGAACTATGAAGTCTATCTATCTATCTATTGCCAGACGCCTCAATCCCGAACGGGGTGGCCACAAACAAATCGCCTCCATGTCATTCTGTCCCCTGCCATTTCACTACCACGCTCCCAACTCACACCCCCCTCTCTCATATACCTCTCCACTCCATCCCTCCATCTCATCCTCGGCCTCCCCCTCCCTCTCGCCCCCTCCACCTCACTCACATACACTCTCCTCGTCAATCTTTCACTCTCCATCCTCTCCACATGCCCAAACCACCTTAACGTGTTTCTCCTAACGCTTCCCATCAAGTCCTCAACCACACCACAACGCTCCTTCACTTCCTCATTTGTTAGTCTGTCTCTCCATGTGACTCCACATGCTCCTCTCAAATAGCTCATTTCCACTGCTCTCACTCTTGACTTCTGTCCTTGCAACAGGGTCCAAGCTTCACTTCCATATGTCAGAGTTGGTATCACAATACTGTCATGTAACAACTTTTTCACTTCCATGCTCACCTCCCTGTTTCTTATCACTGCTTTCAATGAACCAGCAACCTTCCTTCCCTGCTGTACCCTTTTGAGCACTTCACCCTCCAGACTACCATCCTTACTCATCACACTGCCCAAGTACTTAAATTCACTCACATTCTCCATTTCCTTCCCATCCAATCTCACTATACACTCACTGGCTTCACTTCTCTCGAAGACCATCACTTTACTCTTCCCCACATTCACCTTTAGATTCCGTTTCTTACACACTCTCCCAAACTCATCTACCAAGCCTTGCAGCTCCCCTTCGTCTTCACTCAACAACACAGTATCATCTGCAAACAACAGTACAGGTAGTTTCCAAACACTTCCCTCTCTCACTAGGGCCACTCCAACATCCACTGCCCGACCTTGTATCTCTTTTATAACCCCATCCATATACAGATTGAACAACCATGGAGACATGACACATCCCTGTTTCAATCCAACCTTCAAATGGAAAGATTCACTCAGTTTGCCATCCACACGCACTGCAGCCTTAGCACCCTCATACATATTCTTCACTGCCTTCAACAACTTCCCATCCACTCCATATATTCTTAATACCTTCCATATGTTGAGTCATATGCATATGAATGGATGGGACTGTGGGTGACATAAGAGATCATTAATATGAACCAGGAACAGGATTGGCACCAGAAATGATCCCTGTGGCACACCAGCATTGAGTGGAAATTGGAATATGCATCATCTATTTTTACTCTTACTTATCTGTCGCTGAGATATGAAGAAAGCAGAGGAACAAAATATGTTAATCCATAGCAAGGGAGTTTGGACAGCAGGGAACAGTGCTATACTCTGTAGAAAGCTTTAGAAATATCAAGTGCTACTGCATGAGTTTCTCCATTTAGGTCGATGAGCCAGGAGACTGAGTATGTCAATTGCTGGATCTTTCGTGGCAAAAACCATATTGTCTATCACTAATTAACCCTTTGAGATTACGATGACGATTCTGATCGACATTTCAAATCCAACCTCAGAGATTCCGATGACGCTTTTAATTGTCACTTTAAGAAACTTTTGTAAAATACAGTATTCACCATAAATCGTGTTTATGCATTGTAACAAAGAGACTCGAGCCTGATGTCACGGACTGGTTGCTCTATGCGTGGCAGGTACTGCACAGATTGTCTGACTCATGGCTTTATTTCTTTGTCACTTTATTCTTTGTGGATATTTTTCTACAGGAAGGTATAAAATTTTTGGTTTTTGTCTAACTTCAACTCATCACTTTGACATTTTATTTCATTTGTCTTCCTTTTTGGAACATACTATGATGAAATACAAATATTCAGCTTCAAAATAACACCACAACCAGCATCCGATCAAAGAAAAAGATCGTTAAGCGAATATGCGGCCGAGACTAAAAGAAAATTATGCATCTTTTTCCTTTCGCTTTACCGCACAACAAAATGCTAAAATTACCAAAATACGTATATCACTGTAAAGGTAATTTATTGTAGTTTTGCATGGTTTAAACCAGATTTACATATCTTTATCAGTTTTTTTTTTGCCAAATATTTTTCTATGGCAAGGTATAAAATTTTTTGTTTTCTAAGTTCAACTCGTCATTTTGGCATTTTATTTTCTCTTTTCTCCTTTTTTGAACATACTACGATAAAGTACAACTATTCAGCTTTAAAATGACACCAGAACAAACATTCTAGTGTGAAAAGTGTATATACACATAAGGATGAAAGAAAAATATAGTGCCGTGAAGAAGGGGGTTAGCTTGAGAATGGCTGACTCTAGCACAGACATAATCTGGTTGGCCCAGAAATCTCATAAGGTTAAGTTGCTGGATTCAACATGTTTAACTATGTGCTTGTTCATTAAAATTTCAAATACTTTACCAAGAGAAGACATGACAGCTATTGGTCTGTAACCAGAAGGGTCAGAGGAACCTCCTTTCTTTGGAATTGGGTGGATATTGGCTTCTTTCCATGAATTAGGGAATGAAGAAATACATATGCATATTCTTAAATTGCAAGAACAGGGGCAAGTCCTGGGGAACATTTTTTCAAAACAATTGGAGGAATTCCATCTGGGCCTGGAGCTTTGTTGGTAGGTAAACTGTCTAGGATGGCTTTTACATATTGTGTCCGTATTTTAAGTGGAACAATTTTGGGAGAGTCAAGTTCTAGTACTGGGACATTCTGGCTGACTTCCCATTCTATGGTAGAATTTTTGGCAAATGTACAGACAAAAATATCTGCTCTCCTATGTGGGTCATCTGTAATGTTGCCATCTGAAGATTTTAGTGGGGGGAATGGATGATGACTTGTTAAAGTTTTTATTGAAAGAATTAAGAGATGACCAGAATATTCTATTGTCATTAGGGTTCTTAAGTACTTCTGATGCTTGATTATGAAGAAAGTTTGATTTGGCGAGGTTTATTATGGCTTTTGCATAGTTTCTAGCAATTTTAAACTGACAGAGTGATTCAGATGTTATTGATTTTAAGTAAGAGTTATATGCTGATGACTTTTGGGCTTTTGCTCTGGCACAGTTGTTATCAAACTATTTTGGAGAGTTTGATCTTTTAGTGAAATGTCGACTTGGTATGAATAAAACCATACCAGCCAGTATTAAATCACTAATGTGGGACTGGGAAGAATTGGCATCACTAAAGAAGAAAGACTGCCATGGAATGTCAGCAAGATAATTTCTAAATCCATCCCAGTTTGCCCTATCAAAGTGCCATCGGATCACCCTGACAGGTTCAGGACGGGGAGGTTTGGGTGAGCTAACTAATGAGGCGTTGATGAGATTGTGGTCAGAGGATCCAAGTGGTGACAGTACCTCTATCCTGCATTGATCTGAAATATTTGTGAGGAAGAGATCCAAGAGATGGGCATTATGGTCAGGATTATCTAGTTTTCTGGTTGGTCGCTTTACCAGCTGCGTGAGATTAAACGATTCTGCAAACAGCTCGCATTCTAGACCAGCATTGTCAGTCCTGGCAGAATGCAATAACCATTCAATATTATGTGCATTAAAATCACCCAAAATGGTAATTTCAGTACTAAGGGCAAGGTTAAGGTTGCTCAACTGTGTGGAAATCGAGTCAGATGCACTGGGTTCTGAAGGGGCATTGGGGGAGCGATAGACAACACAGATATATTTGGTAATATTTAGATAATTTGGTTTATACAATGAGTAATCAAAATTGGATGAAGTGAAGTTTAAAACAGTATCAACTGCATAATGAGATTTGACCATCCGCTCACTAGATGTAGTGCTGCTCTTGGGTGTCTGCCCTTTCATTTCCTCCATCCTTCTTTTCTTCCGTCCTCTTCTGTCTTTCTTTCCTTCACTCTTTCCTCGTCCTTCTGCCTATAGGTGACTTTACACTCCCTCTTCTGTCTTTCCTTCATTCTTTCCTCTTCCTTTTGCCTATGGGTGACTCTACACTAAGTGACAAGCCAAATGGTTTCCTGTACACCAGGTAATCATTTGTTATGCTGGGTGGTAACCATATAACCAAATTTTGGCACCAGGTGGTTTAGTGGATAATTACAAAACTCCAATCGGACTGAGCTGGTGAAGGTTTATATCCAAGGGATGGTTGAGGTTTATTGCTCACATAATACCACACAGGGATGAGTGAAGCTGGTCACTCTCATCTTAAATGTCAGGACCAACTTGCCTAGCCCCGGGCTCCTATGCTCCTCATGGGGCAATGTAGGATTGGATGATGGATATAACAACAGGTGCCGCCCTTGTTACGGAAGTTTGTGAGGAGATGGTAACCAGGAAAACAAAATGGAAATATTTCGGTGGAGGGTGGGATTTGTGGTTCTGTGAGGAACACGGCCAGAGGGGATATGTACTATATGAAAAAATACGCTGAATTTAGATTAGCGGTAAGGCCACGGATATTGGTAAAGAATAAGGCCACACCTTCACTTCTCCACTGAAGAGCATGATTGGAAATACCAATAGTTGCTGCCGGCACAGTCACTTGATGGTGACTGGGAGGACCCTGTGCCGCCAGCCCTACCCTGCTGATGGTGGCAATCCGAGGTACCACCTCTTTTGATAGAAATAATGCAGCGGCCACTGCTAAAGGGAGTGTGAATAGGAGGTGTGATATCTTATGTGCACGTAGTGTGGTGTAGACAGTTGAGGGTAGAGGTGTTAAGAGAGTATGCTGGCCTACTCTGTGTGTAAATGAATCACTGAAAATGTCCAGCAAAGGGAGATGGTCAGGATCAAGTCCTGAGGGCTGGTGAAATGGGAGCTCCAGCTCTCCCTATCACCAGCTTTCCATCCACCTCAGGAGTATTGCCCTGGTTGACTGGTGCTACAGTCTACTCCTCACACAAATACCGAAGATATACAAACTTTACTCATTGCAATTACACTCAATGCTTGACAACAACACTTCACTATTTTCACAAGTACCAATGATACACAAACTTCACTGACATTACACTACACTCAACGAGAATTGAAAACCAACTGAACTGCTGTAGTCTCTTCCCCATCCTTATATAAGCTTGCACTGTTCTAAATTGATCTACATTTGTCCACATTTCTTGTGTACTCTCGAAGGGGGCAACGGTTACAACAGTCACAAACTCGGAAACATCCAAAACATGCCAGATGCTGTATTACAAGACATGTTGGAGTGAGGGGAGATTGATGAAGTATCTTGGGTGGATACATCACAACAACTGGCTGACTGTCTCACCAAGAAAGGTGCCTCAACCGAGCGGCTGCGTGTAGCAGTCAGCCGAGACTAGAAGGATTATAATACTTCAAAAGACATCACATATCTGTATGTGGCCACAGACTGGGTCTTGATAGCAATTAAACAGAAGTCTATGTATTGGATGCACAGTGCGTATCGGGTGGTGATGGAACTCACACAAAAGTCTATGTATTGGATACACAGTGCGTATCAGACGTCAATAGACCATCCAGCTTCGTCCTTGGAATCTTTTGTCAAATTAATAAGAGAGGACGAGAGTGTTAGTGCATATTGTTGTTAGTGTGTGTGTGTGTGTGCGTGCACACGTTACGTCATGAGTGGTGACGTCACCGGAAGGGTCCTGCAGTGTGCAGCCGGGGGCCCGGGCAGTTCGCGGTGTGAGGCCGGTGAGTGTAGTTTGCCTTCTAATACTTGGCGACCAGGTATTGTAATGTGATAGTAATCACAGACAAGTGAGCGCCCACCATTATCAAAGGAATATTTCGGAGCTGGATTGTTGTGTTTGGCGCACCTGGAAAAATTCTTACAGACAATGGTTGTGAATTCAACAATGCGGAAATGCGAGCATTGGGAGAGGCCTTCAATATCAAGATCATGACAATGTCTGCAGAGAGTCCATGAAGCAACGGAGTGTGTGAGCGTCAAAATGCAGTCATTGGTGACATTGTTAGGAAGATAATGGCTGATAGCCAGTGTGAACTGGATGTGGCCTTGGCATGGGCAATATCGGCAAGAAATGCTCTCACCAATTAAGCAGGATTTTCTCCTAACCAACTTGTTTTTGGTCAAAACCCTGGCCTGCCTAATGTGTAAGAAAATGATTCTCCAGTCTTGGAATCTACATCACCATCAAAAATTGCGAAAGACAATTTGAACGCTCTTCATTTAGCAAGACAAGAGTTTATAAAGACTGAATCAGAAGAACGTTTGGCTAGGTCTCTGCGGCACAACGTACATTCGAGTGACTTAAACGACATCCGAAATTGAGATGAAGTCTTCTACAAAAGAAATGACAGTCATAAGTGGCACGGTCCTGGAATTGTAAAGGGCAGAAATGGGAAACAAATTCTGGTGAAACACGGCGGTGTCTACGTGCGAGTGCATGTGTGTCATCTAGCGCGTGCGCCACAGCAAGATACTACAGTTGAAGGTGGTGTCGGCAGTGATACACTCCCAGGCTCACTGTGACAGATGTGCTCGCAAGTGCTCACCCAGCTCTTGTCGATGCTCTTGCTGCATGAATTCCCAGTTTCTTCCCTATGTCTTTCTAGCATTATATTTTCACCTGACATATTCCAGGATGCCTGGAAAGTACTTGAGTGATGTAGAAAAGTCAAAAATATTAACCCGTCACATCCTGACTGATTTCCCACCTCCAATACCCCCCAGGCCAGAGCATTTTTGAAAAATAATTTTTTGGCTAAAACATCCGCTTTTGTTGAGAAACAAAGGAATATGAACAAGAAAGTGGTTACCTGGATCCACAAGTGGTCAGAACAGGTGAGCCCCCCTGGTGCAGGTATCGTATTCTGTCACTGACGTGTCTGGCTCTCACGCTTTCTGTGGTTGGTAATTTTGGGAGAAACAACCAATAGCACGTCTATATTTATTCATTTGGAACTAATAAACAATAAGAACAACAATATAAGGGTTTTCAATTATATACATAGGAAAAATGAGTATTGTTCCATTGCGCGAGCATAGCGAGTTTGGTCACTTTCGTAGCATTGAGTCGCTAAGTTTCTTGTTTCAGGAAACATATCATTTTCTCAACTTGCATATTACTGCTTCAATGACATGAGCATTTTTGACTTTATGGAAATGGTTTCAGCTGTTTACATTCATTACGATGATATTTAGCATAATGATAGTGTATATTTGCATACTCAGCGCACTCGCTATGACTCTTCTTTCAACTTACATAACATTTTTTATAGTTTCATATTCTTTCAATGACATTATAACATTTTACACCCAATGTAAATGTTTTCACCTATTTACAATCCTTATGAAAATATCTAGCACACTGCTAGCGCATAACTACATAGCAAGCACACTTGCTACCACTCGTGTTTCGACTGAGAATATATTTTTGCACTTACATCATAAATTTCAACTAACAGTACACCTGTTTACACTTTATACTAATATTTACATATACAGTATGACCTCGATATAACGGACTTCAGTACACCGGAATTCGCTTTTATCAGACTCGAGGAGCTACCGGACTAAACTCCTATATATCGGAAAAAGTCCGATAAAGCCAGAAAGCAGTCTGGACTGCCTGACCACTTCAGCTATATTCACCACAATAAGACCAGTAAAAGACATGTTTTTCAGTGCACAGTACAGTATTATTATACCATATGATTAATTTAGTGAAGGTATAACACAGCACAATACTGCAATGGTGGTGAAAACCACCGATGCAATCCGGACTAATGTCTGATATATCGGAAAAAGTCCAGATTAGCAGGAGTAAGTCTGGATGTCGCTTTTATCGGAATTTAGCATTTTTCGGAATGGCTTGGGCCCCAATTAGTCCGTTATAGTGAGGTCTTACTCTATATATATGCCTTATAGTTACACTGAGCATCAGAATATCACTCCTTTATACACTCGCTAGGAATGTTTCGACTTAGAATATATTTATGCAATAAAATAATAATTTTCAACTAATATTATACCCGTTTCCACTTTATACTAATATTTACATATTCACTGGCCTTATAATTACACTGAGTGTCAGAATATCGCACCATTATACACTTGCTAGGAATGTTTCGACTTAGAATATATTTATGCACTAAAATAATAATTTTCAACTAATATTATACAAATTTTCACTTTATCCTAATACAGTATGTACATATTCACTGGCCTTAAAGTTACACTGTGCATCTGTATGTCGCATATTTTCCTGAGAATGAGCGTCACATCGCTATCACACCATCTCAGAACGGCATCATTGTGTGGTATTCCCTGAAACGGGGATGAATGCACAGACCCACGTCACACTCAATGCACTCATAGCGGGTGTCTTTTCTCTGAGAGTTGGGTCTCACTCGAGAATTACCACACACGACACCTGCTTTGGGGCCTAGGTCTGTTTGGTTGAGGAGGAATAGGAGTGGCAAAGTGCCGGCCGGAAATTTTCAGGGGAGTTTGGGCGGTAGGAGCAGTGCGGGGACACTGCTATGTTCTCTCCTCAGCATACTTGCTACAATCTCCCGGCCAAGTTCCCTGACAAACCCTTCAAAGGTTTCCCCCACACCTGTTGTCATGGCATGCAGGTGGTGGCAATTTAGGGCAGTTATGTCAAGCAGGTGAAAGAAGAGCTTTTTGTACCACTTCATCGTGGTCCTGGCACACTCAACACTTGATATCACGGAGTCTGACTGGTCCACAAGCCGCATACTGATGTCATAATCCAGCACACACAGGTTTCCAGATGCGGTGCCTGCTCTCACTGCGGTAATCCACAGACTCTGCGGTGCATCAAGGGGGGGTGAACCGTGGACGCAGGCTTCTCTGTTGTGGTTCCACACTGTTGCTAAGATGTCATTAGCCTTGAAGAAGACCACCTCATTTTTGTCTAGTTTCCGCCTGACCTTGACCATGTGACGCCGGTTCACCTTGACGGTACCACAGAGTCCCATGTCATGCAGGTGTAGATAATGAGCGAGAAGAGGGATAGTGTACCAGTTATCGAGGTAGAGGACGCGACCACGATGAAGGTACTCTTCAATCACTGTCTTCACCACTGCTCCTGAGAGTCCAATACTGTGATCTTCTATTATGTCTGTCTGTGCACCGGTGTACAAGACTATGTCTTGCACATACCCAGTCCTACAGTCACACATAACAGAGATCTTGAATCCAAAACGGTGCCTTTTGCCTGGTATATACTGGCAAAAAGAAATATTGCCTCTCCACAACACGAGACTCTCATCTATGACAAGGTCTCTATAGGGATAAAATGAGGAATGGAATGTTTGTCGTAGGTGATCAAAAACCAGCCTAATTTGCCTCATCTTATCTGTTTCATTTACACTGGCAGGATCATCAACATCGTAAAAGTGGAGGCGGCTTAGAATTTGCTGAAACCGATTACGGCTCATGATCTTGCCAAAGATCGGTGTCTGCATGAGAGGGTCCATATTCCAGTAAGAACGAATTTTGTTTTTACGTAAAATACCCATCAAAAGTACCAGGAGAAAAAATATGAACTAAATAAGAACATCTCTGCCAGGGAAACAGGGTAATCATAAATGATTGAATGCCTGCTCCTTGTGCCCAGTCTTTCACTCTCACGTCGCTGGCTGCTTGCAAACCGGTTGGTTTGTTCAACAATCTGCTCGACCAAACCCTCACCGAAAAACAGGTGGAAAAAATCCAGCCTGCTTGAGCCACAGTGAATGCCAGGAGCAGTGCAGCCAGCTCATCCCTGCTCAGTGAAGGGGTGAATGATGGGAGAAAAATCACTCCCATCTTCCCAATTCCACATAACATCGCCCCCATCATCGCCTTCGTCACGGTGGGGAGGAGATGATGGTGGCTGAGGTTGGGGAGGAGGAGAGCGGAGGGCTTCCCCACTCACACTCCTCTTCCCTCATCCTTTACCCTTACCCTTACAGCCTTGGGGAACATCAGGGGGCTGTGGGGAGGAAGTTCAGGAATATTGGGGAGCATAAGACGTGCAGGGGAGTGCCTCCTCCTCACCTCCCCGCTCCATCCCCACACAACGTGATTCACCCTGCTCACTCACCGTCACACATGGTGCACTCCGCTGCCTCACACTACCATGTGAGTGCAGTGACTCACTCCTGCAACTCTCCCTTTCAGTAACCACCCCAAAACTTTCCCTTTCACTTAGCACTCCCTCCACACCACTTCCGCCCTCCCCAAACAAGACACTGGGCGCATACCTGAGTGTACGACGTGCTGTCCGCTCGGGGCTACGATGGGTGATGATCTTGCGGCCATATCACGTGGCAGCACGTCCCACGGCTCCCTCCTCGTCCTCGCTGTCCCACTCCACATCACGTAGGGGCTGCAGAAAGGTTGCACCACGATGTTTTTGGTGCTGGTTGGCCCTCTCTAGCGGCACGATACGTGACGTAGCGCCGCTTCCTTCGTGAAGGGACCTCTTCATAACTGCTACTAGTTTCCTCCTCCTCTGGCTGGATGTAATCTTTGTCTCCCACCTCATCATCAAGAGGCGAATCACTGTTGCCTGTGAAGGCATCCAGGCCAGCTTGAATTTCTTGCTCTAAGAGACGTCGGCGCACCATGTCTGACCTGGGTCACTGCTGAAAGGTGAGTGAACGAGGTGCGGCCGCGCGGGGTCGCCGAGTGTCCCCGCCTGGTGGCAGATAGGGGAAGGTCATCCGTGCCTACGTACCCAAAATCAAACGGGAGATTTGAAATTTGTGCAAATTATGAACCTTGCAATTGCGCGATGTACCAGTACGTCAATGGGTGTAGCTGTGATAAAATGTTGTGATGTAACCATACATCGACAGGACGCCTTGGGTTAACTCTGATAAACAAAAACATCACTTTAAAGTGACGTTTTCGCCTATCAGAGTTATGTCATGGAGAAGTTTTCTAACTAAATATAGGAAAGTATCAAGGTTTTTTGCTGTGGCTGTAAGTGCAGTGCAAAACTGGATTACTGTACGTGCTTCAAGTGCACCTTCACCACTGTCAGAGCCATTGAGGAGGTGTGTTAATCTTCACAACTGCCATGGCCTTGTTGTAAGTACCCTGTCAACTGCTAAATATTTTCCATACTCAACTCTAATTCCTCATCCTCTGGTTTAATTTCATTTATTTCATGCTTTCTGTTCCTTAATGGTGTGAACAGGGTCTTAAATAGGTGCTGTTCATGTCTGGTATGGAGTTACAGTACCCTGTCAACTGCTAAATATTTTTCATACTCACCTCTAATTTCTAATTCTCTGGTTCCTTTTCATTATTTCATGCTTTCTGTCCATTATTGGTGTGAATGGGGTCTTAAATAGGTGCTGTGCATGTCCAGCAGGGAGTTATTTAGGTGGTTTTCAGAGTTAGGTTGGGTTAGGTCCCATAAGTACCTGTCCAAAAGGCTCAGGTCCAAGTCCCAGACAAGACCAAGTTCCGGACATGCCTTTGGCTCTATTACGTTGAATCTTGGAGGGATTACTGTATGGTAAGCTTGCTCAAAATGCGTTTTCGCCAAATGCGCTTGCTATTATACGCGGTAAGTGCTGGGATACATATAAAACAACTAAGATTACAGAGCCATCATGAAAACTATAAATTTACGCAAGAGGCTTTTGAAAGGCCAAACCCTCGAACATCAGTGCAGCATGCACGGTTTGTTTTGATCACTTGATTCGCTGTACTGCTTTTTCACAGTACTGTATTTGTAAGGTAAATATTTACATTACTGTTCTGATATGTTTATGTGCAAGTTGAATTACAATTAAATAACTTCAAAGCAAGAAATAAAGTCTTATAACCAGTTTATCCGATAGGCGTCGGAATATTTCCTTTTTATTTGTTCGTTAAAGATTTGCTGTACAGCTTTTCCACATTACTGTATTTGTAAGTTAAATATTTACTGTTCTGGTATGTACTTGTAAGTTAAAGCACTTTAATAAAGTTAAAACATTAAATAAAGCCTTGTAACCAGTTAACCTGATTTGTATGATTACCCATGATTGGCGGGTTCAGAGACAATTCACCGTCGTCAATTCCCCATCAGGACAGTTCCCACCCTGGATGATTCCCCATCATTCTATAAATATACTTATTATAAATTAATAAATATTTTAATAACTATATTTCAGGGGGATTCATCAAAGTTGAGGTTCAATGGCATAGGGAGGTGGTAGCTCGATCGGTAGAGAGTTGGCTTGCAGTCCCGACGGACCCAGGTTCGAATCCTTGCTGGGGCAGGGAACAGTTTAAGGATTTGAATGTCATTAAATCAGGCTTTACTGATCTACCAGTAGACCCGCCGACATGTCGTAAAAATACCCCCGCTAATACCAATACACCAGTCCTGTATGAGACAGCTCTAGCATGTATTCAATATGGACGGTGGGTGTTAGCGCCGAAGTGGTGACATGTAGAGGTGTATGGTATGTAGGAGGACGGCTGGGCCTTGATAGCAGGCTGTAAAGCCTATGCCCAGAGTCGGACACATAAAAAAAAAAAAGGCTTTGGATATTATTTATTAGTTGCACCTTGAGTCAATAAATAACTTGTATCTTCCTCGCTGTAGTCGCTTTGAATTATATTCTAGTGTCACCCACAGCTGTCTTCATTAACCCGCCGAGTCCCACCGACGCACGATGCACGTCCCACGTCGCTACTTTTTTCCCCGGACAGACCCAACGATGTGCATCGTACGTCACTCAATTGCAAGGCCTATTGTGTGCACATTTTTCATCATTCGCGGGGAATTTTTGGTAGGCATATGTGAGAGACCTTCCTCTACCTGCTGTCAAGTGGGGATACTGCCTGGCCCCATCTAAACCCCCCTTCCCCCCTCACTGGGCAATTCACCTGCTAGCAGTAACCTAGCCAGTAAAGGTATGTTGTCCCACGGTCTCTCCAATGACGAAATTCACGGTGAAAGTGATTCCTGAGGTGAAGGACAAAGAAACAAAGAAGCTAGAGGTAGAAACAAACAGAAGTGATGAGGTGGTAATGACGTAAAGGGAGGTGCCATGTACTAGGGTTTTGGGTGAGTGAACAATGCTTATAAACGCCTATATTATTGTGTGAAAACCAATATAGACTTGTACTACACATAAATTCATACCAAATAAATGAAATAAATACGTAATTTAAAGTGGCTTGAATTAGTCAACCCTTCCATAGTTCGTTTTCTTTAGCCAGATACCCTGAAAAAGAAGGAAAACGTAAGGTTGAATGACAACTGGATCAACATTTCTAACAGCAGGATCGCGATTTCTTTATGAATTTTTGATGCTTCTCACCAAAAGCGAAGGCTTCAGCCAAAAAACAAAAATTCGAAAATTAGTCGGGACCTGGGGGTAGGCTGGGTAAAAAACCGGTCGGGACTGGACGGATTAATGACGGCGAACTGTCTTGTTATTGCTGTGACGGCGAATGGTCCCAAAACCTGTAGTCCCTAGACCCCCAAAATCTGGTGTTTTGCTGTTATCTATAATTGGTATTAATATAAGCCTCTTTAAGTGGTTACAAGGTTTATTTAATGTTATAACTTACCAATACAGTACTGCACAGCAAAACTTCAACATACAAATACGTAAACAAAAGGCAACGTTCCAACATCGATCGGTTTCGGGACAATTCGCCGTCAAGTCAATTCGTCTTGTGCAGAAGGAAGAGGAATGAAGGAAAAAAAAGGCAGAAGAGGGAGTATAATGTCACCACTAGGCAGAAGGACGAGGAAAGAATGAAGGAAAGAAGGAGAAGGGGATGGAAGGAAAGAAGGAGAAGGGGATGGAAGGAAAGAAGGATGGGGGAGGGGAAAGGGCAGACACCCGAAAGCAGCACTACATCATTCAAGTACATATAACCAGATTATGGCGCCTGGTGGTTCAGTGGGTAATTAAGGTGCTCCAATCGGATTGAGCCCCTGCAGGGTTAAATTCAAAGGGTGGTTGGGGTTTATTGCTCACGTTAGGCCACTCAGGGATTAGTGAGGCTGGTGACTCTCATCTTAAATGTCAAGACCAACTTGACTAGCCCCAGTCCCGTCCACTCCTCATGGGGCAACACAGGACTGGATGATGGATGGATGAATATATACAGTAGGCGCAGAAAGTATTGACGTTTTTCTGCCGACGTCATTTTGTTTCACGTTAAGTGAAGTAGGGTCAATACTACCCTCCCCTGTGATGCGAAATGAGCTGACGCTTTTTCAACGGGAGCTGGCAACCCTGCTTGATAGGTTTGGCACCACAGGAGCAGGCTCAGTAATGTTTGGGCAGCCACAGGAGGAGGATTGTCTCTGTGTGTGATGCACCATGAGGGCATGTTTTGACTCAAATAACACAGTTATTCGGGTACCTACTGTGAGATATGTGATTCCATGAGCTATGTAACCACGTATTATATAGTCTGTCCATGTACAAGGTCCTCATTTACTTTATGCCATATCACATGTCTGTATTTACTTTGTATTTCATACCGAGTATGTAAGTCCCATTAATCATACGTCTGGCGACTCTGTCCAGCCTCTCAGTTCAGCACGGGACTCCCGCCAGGTCGCACGCCGGCCTGGTGTGTCTAGTTTGTCAGCCTGTAATACTCCATTAATTATACTTCCATATTTTACTCGGAGTTTCAAGAACCTTCCTCATCATTCTGGTCTTCGTCCCATACCACATGACGCAGTGACCAGTCCCACACCACATGGTGCAGCGAGTAGTTCAATCCCACATGGCGCAGTGAGTAGCTCACCACACCACATGGCGCAGTGAGTTACTCCGTAATGGAAGACTGCAGTCGAGCCGGTTCAGCTCACCGGCTCCCCGCCCCAGGATGACCACAGTGGATATTACAGTGCTTTAGTCTGTCAGTTCAGTGTCAGTGCCGTGTTTTGCGTTTTAGTGTTTCTGGCGTGGCAGAGTAGACCAAAGGCCCCCTAGCAACAAGCCTAGAGCGCGGCCACACCCTCCCATGCCCGACTGACCCGCCATCTTGCCGCACATAAACGCACACATCACCACGCTGCCACAACTCGCCTTGTGACACCCTTACTGCCCGGTGTCACCCTGACTGCCTTGTGACACCCTTACTGCCCGGTGTCACCCTGACTGCCTTGTGACACCCTTA
>JAGKTI010013443.1:0-23025 GCA_018397915.1 Birgus latro
GGGGGGGCTGGGTTTACGATGGAAGAGTTGAGAGGTAGGATGGGACTGAAGTGTATTGGTGTTGTGATGAGGAGATGTAGGCTGAGGTGGTTTGGACATGTGGAGAGGATGGGGGATGATAATTGGGTACAGAGGGTGAGAGGTGTTAATATTGGGGGAGGGGTTGGGAGGGGTAGACCGAGAAAGACATGGGACGAGGTCATTAAGTGTGACTTAAGGGTTAAGGGACTGAACAGGGAGGCTGCCAGGGATCGAGCAGCGTGGAGAGCCGCCATTAGGTGACCAAGGCCAACGCATGCAAGCATGTTGGAGCCTTCAAAAACAAAACGAAACGAAACGAAACATGTCTTACATTTATCTTATTGTGATGAATATAGCGTACGTGGTCATGCAGTCCAGACTGCTTCTGGCTTTATCGGACTTTTTCTGATATATAAGAATTTAGTCCAGTAGCTCCTTGATTCCAATTTAAGCGAATTCCGGCCTACTGAAGTAGGTTTTACTGTATATAATAATCTGTATGTCTGTTTTCTTTATATAATATGTTTAATATATTTTCCATGTTGCATGGGTCTGACAAGTTCACCTAATAGTAACCTTCCACCATGCTCTGTTCTGTGCAAGTTGCCTAGAAATATCTCTAGATCTGAGATCAGCACACACCATCTCGTCCCACACCTCCCTCTGTCTGCCTCTCATCAATGCCCCGGTATCTCTATGCTTCTATACCTTCTCATTCAAATCCCATGGTCCAGCCTCTTGACATGACCAAAACAAATCAATCTCCCTCTTTCCACTTCCTTTCTGATGCTCTCCACTCCAAGCTGTCTTCTCAGTTCTGAGGATAAGCTTTCATCCAATTTTACACTGCTGAATTCTTTTCATGTCATTTTTTTTCCAGTTTCATCAGATTCTATTAAAGGCAGGCGGTGGCGACTATCATCTACTCACTTGATGTAGTGCTGCCTACTTCTTCCTTAGCCTTTATCATTCTTTTTCTGTGCCTGACCTCCTCTCTTCCTGTTTCTCCCATCTTTCCTGTCACTTCGTATTGCTTTTCTTTCCTTTACAGGTGGCTTTACATTGAGTGCCAAGCCAAATAGTTTCTTGTAAGCCAAGAAACCATTCACAACATTGGGTGGTAACCATATAACCAAAGCATACGTGCTCCCTATGTGTCAACAAGTGGGTTGGTGGAGGGTTAGTGCCCCTCCCTGTAAAACATGAAGTCAAATGGCCACCCCTTATGGCATTATGGCATCTGGCAATAAATAGATAGATTAAATTCTACTGTTTTTTGGCACCACTTTCACTGCCATAAAATACAACACTTCTAACACAGGTATCAAACACTTCCCCTTCAATGGACAGTGAGAATACTCACGTCAGAATGGGTAGCAATTTTTGTAACTTACTCCACCTACTATACGCCCTTCTGATGCCACTCTGCCCGGCACCTTCCTCTGCACTGCCTTCATCAAGGAGGCAAAATTAGTCCACAATCTCCATTAACTCATCTCTTATGACCCACACATTTAATAAATTTGCTTTCAAAGCAAAGAACCCACAGTCATTCATAAATTTCTACACCGATCTGCAAAGTTACTGTTTGTTACTAACACTTGGCACCAAATAAACCAAACATCCAATCGAGGATGCTGTCAATGCCAATACCATACAGACAACAATGAATTTCTATCACTGGTCCTCCACTGTCTAAATTTCACTCAGCAAAGATGTATGAATAACAATCTCTCTGGGACATTTCCTGGATGGCCCCCTGGCCATAATTAATTTCTTGGCAGCTGCAGGGTTCCCATAAAGGGAATGCTGGGGCAACAAAGTACATTATTCTTGCTTAAACCCAGTCTGTCTTGCCAAGCAGACTCATTGACCAAAGGTAGGCATCTGCTTCTGTAGGGCAATTCTACAGTACATACAACATGTAAGGAACTGGCACTCCCATATGGCAAACAGCACCTTACTAGGGTTGGACCATGGTTCTTCACCATGGGGAGGTGCAGGGAAATATGAGAAGGTTTGGTTCCTGAGTGGAGCTGCTTTGCTTCACCTGGGGAGCACAGCACCACTACATATATGTTCCTTGTCAACACGATATATAGTAAGTGAAGTATAAAAGCAGCAGCTTCCTATGTTTGTCCTCTAACCTCTCTTTGGTCATTACCTCTGAAGCATTAACAGCCTCTATGATAAGATTGGAGGTGTAGGTGTTGATACAAGTTTCTCCTGAGTGAGTATTCGTAGCCTCCAGGTTCTGACTCACAGCTGATGCCACCTTGAGACTCAGGCTGCGTTCAACATAAATGCTTTCATGATGACGCAGAAAGCGATACCTGTCAAGAAACACATCGATAATATATGAATTTCCTGAATGCAAACAGAATTTCTAATTCAAGTACAGCATGGCACCTAGCTGCAGCTCCATAAAATTATGTTTAAATACATTGTGTTTACATATGAAACCTTCATAAGAATGATAAAAGCCAATAATTAAGCATGCGAACCAAATCACCAGAATACTTACATGTTTTTCCCTTGTAGACCTACAGTCTCATAGTAGAACAGCAGTTCTATTTCAAAAGCTCCAGGAGACAATGGTGCATGTAGCCAGAGCTTGGCACATATGCAGTCACCTGGGTTAAGCACACCATCTGGTAAAGTCAAGGCTTCAACACGACCACTGATTCTACTGTCTGCTGAATCTGATACACTAAGTATACACACATCTTGTTTTGGCACTGGAAGGGATTGTGTTTCCATGTACACATGATTTGGGTCTGACACTGCCAAGAAGAGTTTCCTCAGGGAGCAAGGACCAACATTCACTATCACTGCCTCCGAGCTACACATCTCCCCACAACTCAAAATCTGTGGAATACTGCGGAAGGTGATACTTAATCTTGACATGGAGGATGAAACTGTTATCTCTAGCCTTTTGTCCTTGGCATATACAACTCCACACTTCTCCCCAGCAGTATTATTTAGTCTGGGTCCCCTGATTTCAATGCTCTGCTGACCTTCAATGATCACTGGTGTAGAGCTGGAACCAGTGGTAGCCTGTCCAGATGTGGTGTCAGGAGCAAGGGAGAGTTTGTACTGTACCCCTGTAACCAAAATCTTTCCAATACACCTTGGCAGCATCATTAGCCTCACCAGCTCAACAGCTCCAGCTGGAAGGGTAAACCCAGTATGAGGGCTGTGTTCAACCATGGGACTGACAGTCTCTTCATCACAGCCATTAGGTTCAAAGGTAAACACTAATATAATGTCTGAGATCACCAGACTCACTGCCAGTGGATTTGTCATCAAAACCTCTATTATCACTGGTTCATTTGAAGGTACAATGGGACTTTGTGTATTGGGTGTCTCCCTGGTGAGTAACTGCAGGTTAGGCCGAAATTTCTTGAGACTGGAACCTTGGACAGTCTCCACAAGCTCCCTTTCCAATGCGAACCACCGCTTGATATTACCTAGATTGGTATCCAAGCTTACATGGGATGCTGAAGACCACTCTGAGCTTGCTGGAGGGTCCTGAGGTGCACCAATAAGAACTCTGGTGGCCTGAGAGTCTATCAGTGGTAAGGGAAGGCATGGGAGACCCCCTGATGGATCCCATTCCTGCTGAACAAATTGGTGGAAGGCGCTGATGAATTCTCTGACATAAGTGATTTGCTGTGAGGGGGACTGCTGGCTGGGTGCATCCTGTTTAAGGTGCTGATCCACTAACTGGGTGTATGCAGTCAGGCCTTCAGCCAACAACTTTAGGTGATGAGCCTGCTTCCCCATTGTAAAGTGGATGTGGTCCTCTGCTAATACCCACCCACGTGATGCATAAACCTGTAACAGCACATTACATGAAAGGAACAAGTTACCTAAAAAGGGTAATTCGTTTGTCTATATATAGCCTGATGCCATAATCCCATAAGGAATGGGCATTTGTCTCTGAGTTAGCCGTTTTACAGGGAGAGGCACTAACCCTCTGCCAACCCACTTGTTGACATGCTGAGAACATGTGTGGGTCTGTTTTATGGTTAACACCCAGCACTGTAAATGGTTTCCTGGTTTACTAGAAACAATTAGGCTTGTCACTCAATGTAAAGCCACCTAAATAGGATAGAGTAGTAATAAAAAGTGACAGGAAAGAGAGTAGAAATAGGAAGAGAGGAGGGCAGACCCAGAAAAAGAATTATAAAGGTGAAGGAAAAGTAGGCAGCATTACATCAAGTGAATGGATGATGGTCACCAACACCTTCCAACAAAAGGCAATACACATTTAATAAAAATCAGTGTGAATGTAATTACCACTACTGGTATACAAGACAAAGAGATTATAGCACTTACAATGCAAAGGAGAATATACAGAGATTTCTATGACTCTCACTCAAGACATGCTAGAGGGAAAAAAAAAAAATCAGTGAAAAAATTTACATGATGCAGTTGACAATCGAGAAATTTACCATCCACTCAAACTGAGGTCATTTGTTCTAATCTCCTTCCTCCAGGTACCATGAGGAAGATGCACTGAGCCACTCATGACACCACCTTTTAAAAAGTGACAAACAAATCATGCCAGACTCAAATAGGTGAGGGGTTGGTGTACTGCCTTTTGTGTCTAGATTAAATGCCTCACAGAGGGCAACCACCTTCCTCAAAATCTGTCAATATTCTGTTTATTCAACGAGAACAGGAAGAAGCAGTTCCCACTTTCCCCAAATCAAGGATGTCAAGGAATACTATCACCACACATTATAGATCATTCCAAGTGATATTTAGGAAGCTTTATGTAACAAATGAACTTTAGTAACTTTGAGAGTTGATGATGATGAGTATGTCTGATGTGGTATACTGTATCAAGGCAGTTTCAGAAAATGCATCTGCAAACATTCAATGACGGACAATAGTTACCATTGTCATCCTTTTTCCAACCTAACACGAGGTAAAGGTGCAACTGTAACTCCACTGTTTAACTCTGATCTGTCTGGCCGAACATATCCATCAACCAAGGGAAAGCAAGTGCATCTGTGGGACCATCCTACAGGTACAGTACAGTACATTCACCATGTAGGGATCCAGCACCCCCTTGTGGTAGACAGCATCTCACCAGGTCTGACCAGAGTCCTCCCAACAGTAAGGTACAGGAAAATATATGGAGGTTTGGTTCCCGGGTGGATGCCACAGCTGCTTCATCCAAGGTGAATAGTGCCACCTTATGTAGACTCCTCATCACTGCTATGGGGTGAAGTAGAATACAGAAACAAGGAAAGAGAAAGTGTAAGAATAATCAACAGCATGTCCAGTGAAATGGACCACAAAACCATACACATGTAATTCAAGACACAGGAATCCTGGCTTCATCTAACAGGGCTAACCATCTACACTTTTTTTTTTTTTTTTTAAACAGATGTCATCATTATAATCATCTAATCCAGTGTTGGCCCATGTGGGGCACAGGTGCCCAGGGCTAGGCAATATGGTCCTGATATTTCAGATGAGAGTGACCAGGCTCACTCATCCCTCAGTGACATTACTTGAGTGATAAACTCCAACCACCCCTTGGATATAAACCTGCCCAGGCTCAATTTGACTGGAGTGCCTAATAGATGTAATCTGCATAAGCCTGCAAGAGTCAATTCACTGAATATTAAGAAAGGGGGGGGGGCAAAACTTCTGCCATACACTTCTCCATGCATACCTCATCTAACCAACTCCATCCCATCAGTTCTCAATCTTAATCAACTTCCATACCTACCTTCTCACATTTTACTTTACCATATCCATCCACATTATCCTTGGCATACTATGCTTCCACCCCACTCCCACCCCTAGACTTACATACTATACCTGCTGCACCGCACTATCTGCATCCATTCTTTTCATATGGCAATCTAAGCACAATAGTTTTACTCAACATTACTTTCTACAATTTTACCTTAATATGCACAGGGATACTGGTAAATACATACAGCTCAATCATTGAACCAAACCAACCTTTTATAAATGGTATTGCCATCAGCTGACCACTCATAATAAATGATGATAACAAATACTGTACGTACTGTATGCAACTGCTAAATATTTTATGAGTACATGCTGTGTGCACCAAAAACAGAGTACCTATGTTGTTTAAACATTTCAAAATACACTTTAACTGAGTAGATTCTGACATCTGCTGGTCTTCTGGAGCACTTCAAAAGGGTTACATAGGTAAGTTAGGGTTCTGCATACCATATGGAGGAGTTATACATATTCATAGATTTTCATTTTTCCTCCCCCTGCAGGTGGGGGTGGGGGGTGTCCCCTAATCCCCACGAGTGGGAAAGCAGTGTATTATTCCACATAACATTCTGACAATACTCAGCAAATTTGTCTCATGATATTTTAAACAATCACTTAATTCACCTTTACTTCTGTACAAAGGGACAATTACAACCATCATCCACTTCACTGGCACAGCTCTACTAACCCATGCTTTCTGGCATATTTCCGACATATAGACCATTCCTCTTTCTCTGAAGAATTTCATCATCTCTGCAAGCAACACTCTGTCATCTCTGCAAACACCTCAACAACACCTGCTGCCTTCTCATTCTTCGATCTCATCACAGCATTCTTCATTTCTGCGAAGGACACATTCTATGGCACCATATCTCTTTTCATCACCAAAACCAACTATGTTTACTACCACTATACAGTATTCTCATCGAGCCCATTCATCTGCCTTTCATTTCGTTTCGTTTTTGAAGGCTCCAACATGCTTGCATGCATCAGCCTTGGTCACCTAATGGCGGCTCTCCACGCTGCTCGATCCCTGGCAGCCTCCCTGTTCAGTCCCTTAACCCTTAAGTCACACTTAATGACCTCGTCCCATGTCTTTCTCGGTCTACCCCTCCCCCAATATTAACACTTCTCACCCTCTGTACCCAATTATCATCCCCATCCTCTCCACATGTCCAAACCACCTCAGCCTACCTCTCCTCATCACAACACCAATACACTCCAGTCCCATCCTACCTCTCAACTCTTCCATCGTAAACCCTGCCTCCCCAGGCCTTGCACGCAGGGACACACTGCACATCCACCTTATCATTGTCATTTCTGTACGTTTAAACCTGCGAATATCCTCTTCCTTTACTCCCCAGCAGGTCTCACTAGCATACAGCATCACACTCCTAACACATGCTGCATACAAAGACCCCTTAGCACGTAAGGAGAGTCCTCTCAATGTCAGGAGAGGCAACAGCTCCCTGAACTTTTTCCAACCACTTCTCACCCTACCAACCGAGCTAACTCCAGCCCCACCTCCGGCACATAACATGTCTCCCAAATAACAAAACTCCTCCACACACTCAAGAGACACACCTGCAAGTTCAACCCTCTCACGCCTAACAATCTCCACCTGCTCTCCCCGACACGCCGCACACATGAAATCAGCATCATTTCGCAGTCTACCTCTAAAACCACTACATCTCTTGTGCACCCATTTATCACAAACACTACACAAGATGGAATTACTTCCCACACCCTTGTGGCAAACTGCACATGGCCACTCTCCCTCTCCTCTGACTGTACTGCCACCAACCCTAGATATCATCACTTTTGTTTTATCTGCATTTACCCTTAAGCCCTTGTACACCATACCATCTCTCCACTTCTTAAATCTTTCCTCTGCCCCCTTTTCATTCTCCGCAATCAACACCAAATCATCAGCATACAACATCTCCCATGGGAGTCCATCTCTGAAGTCACATGAGAGGGCTTCAAGCACCATGATAAACAACAAAGGACTCAAAACTGACCCCTGATGCACATCAACATTCACGGAAAACTCATCACTCAAAACTCCATTCACTCTTACCTGGGTGCAAGCACCAACATACATGGCCATACCCACCCTAACCAGCCACTCTTCCAACCCTAGCTTTCTCATTGCCCACTTCACCACCTTTTTAGGGACTCTGTCAAAGGCCTTTTCCAAATCAACAAAAACAAAATACAATTCCATTTTCTTTCCAATATATTTTTCCTGAAGCTGTCGAACAATGAATATGGCATCAGTGGTCCCCCTGCCTGGCATAAACCCAAACTGCATCTCATCAATATTCACTCTTTCTCTAATCGTACCTTCTAGAACTCTCTCCATTACTTTCAATATCTGATCTAAGAGCTTTATACTTCTGTAATTTCCCCTTTCCAGGGCATCACCCTTCCCTTTGTACACATTTACAATTACACTCTTCAGCCAATCATCTGGGACAACACACTCATATATAATCATATTTATCAGGTCAGTGACTAACCTCACCCCAGTATCTCCTGAGGCCTTCAACATTTCGGCAGTCAACCCAGACACACCTGCCGCCTTCCCCAACCGCATCCTGTCTATTGCCTCACTCACAGTAGCAGCATCAATCAAAGGCCAAGGCCCAAACACCGGATCAGCTGGCGCCAAACCTTCCCTATCCCAATCAAACCCCTCATTCAACAACCGGCTATAATGCTCCGTCCATGCAACTTTAATATCCTCACTGTTCACCACTACCCTTCCATCATCATTCTTCACACACTGCTCACCTACAATGTCCCGATTATCCCTCACCACCTGATTTGCCACCCTACAAATCATATTTTTCCTTTCTCCATGATTTAGATTATCAAGTAAAAGTCTCTGTGACTCAGACTTCGCCCTGTATACCTCTCTTCTAGCCCTGCGCTTGGCAGCCAAGTACTCCTCCCTGTTACCACCCTTCTTCCATTCCCGGAAAAGCCTTCTTTTCTCCTTAACTGCAGCTTCTACACCCTCATCCCACCACCAAGTTACTTTATGTCTTGGTGGGCCTCTTGTCCAACCACATATTGCATCGGTAACTCTCAAGAGGTTGTTCTTAAGGGCTCTATACTGTTCATTAACGACTCTACCTACGGCTTCCCGTTCAGCCACCACTCTCCTCATCTCACTATAAAAGGCATCCCTTACTGACTGGTTTCCCAGCTTCCATATTTTCCTCCTAGGTACATATGTCATCCTTCTCATCACTTGTTCCTTAAGCACCATGTCACAAATCAACAGTTTGTGCTGCTGCACACACTCCTCGCTTCCTATAACTTTAACATCCCTCACTAATCTCCTATCAACCCTCCTGACCAGAAAATAATCTATCTGACTACTATTTCCCCCGGACTCGTACGTAATCAACCGGCTCATTCTTCTCCTAAAATGTGTGTTGCACACAATCGTGTCCATAGCCTCCCCAAACTCGAGTATTCTTTCCCCTTCTGCATTCCTCATACCATATGCACATCCTCCATGGAGTTCTTCATAACCTTGAGCTGCTTCATCCACATGACCATTTAAATCCCCTCCCAGAACCACTACCTCATCATCACCCATACCACTTACTACACGTATTAAATCATCCCAAAATCTATCCTTCTCTGCGCCATCCAATCCTACCTGTGGAGAATATGCCGATATAACTGAAATCATTTTCCGCCCGATCAAAATTTTCACTTCTAATATCCTATCACATACTCTCATAACATTCATGACATATTCCACCCATTTCTCTGCAACCAACACACCCACACCCCCATATCTGTCAGTTCCCCCCTGCCAAAACAACTTAAAGTAGCAATCCTTCCCAACAATCTTTCTGGCTGATCCACCCCTGTACCGGACTTCCTGCAAACATGCCACATCCACCCACCTCCTACTGAATGCCTCAACGACTTCCCCCGCTCTTCCTCTCGAACTTCCCACATTCCACGAACCCACCCTAAACCCCCTGGGTGATTTGCTGTCCTCAGGCTTGCTTTGATGCTTGTACTTGTAGTTCACAGTCGGTAAGATAAAGGGGGGTAAACATTCCAAAGGCCCGACCCATTGCACAGTCCCAGGTCCAGGCAATGGATCTGGGACCCCTAGCCCAACAGCTTACCAGTGGCTGTGGTAGTGGCCTCGGGGCGCCCTGGCAGGACAGCTGCAGGGACACCCTCCAAGGGCGGCTTGGCACTGCAACTGCCCCGCCATTATACACCCACTGATAGGGCAGCCTCCTGGGGCGCTACTCCCAGGTTCGGGCCCATCTCTATTGAGCGGAAGCGGCAGCCTGGGAACCGCAATGCCCTGTACCCTCTAGCACAAGTTCGAGCCCCATCTCGCCCCGTACCCATGATCTATGCCGGCGGTACCCCCGTCATGCCTCCCCCCAAAGTCCGCCACTAGGTAGCGGGGGCAAAGTTTTCTGGCTGCATGCCCTTGCTGGCGTCAACCCCTGTAACGTAGTGGGATACGTTGTGTAATATATAAAGCGCATGTGGTGTAGTGCATAGGATAGTTAGAGGAAATGTTTAGGAGAGTATGCTGCTCTGCTCTCAATGTTATAATAATAATAATAAAAATCATAATAATACTAATAGGGCTGGCTGGGGTTTATTGCTCACATAATGACATTCAGGGATGAGTGAGGCTGGTCACTCTCATCTTAAATGTCAGGACCAACTTGCCTAGGCCCGGGCTCCTACGCTCCTATGTGGGGCGACATAGGATTGGATAATGAATGAATGAATGATTAATAATAATAATAATAATAATAATAATAATAATAATAATCTAATCTTTTGTTTCTCGAAAGTGTCAATTCCTCCAATAAGGAATTAATTTGTGCTCAACATATTTTCAACAGTTCAAAAAGAAAAAAGAAAACAAAATCTATTGATCTATCTGTCTATAGCCAGATGCAATTATCCCGTTAGGGATGAACATTTGATTTTGAGTTAGTTGTTTTACAGGGAAGAGCATTAACTTTCCGCTAACCCACTTCCTGACACGTAGGGAACATGTATGGGGTGGCTATATGGTTACCACTCAGCACTGTAAATGATTCCTGGCTTACAGGAAACCATTAGACTTGTCACTCAATGTAAAGGCACCTGAAAAGGAAAGAGGAGTGAAAAAAGTGACAGGAATGATGAGAGAAATAGGAAGAGAGGTGGGTAAACACTGGAAAAAAATGATAAAGGTGAAGGAAGAAGTAGGCAGCACTTCATCAAGTGATTGGATGATGGCTGCCACCAACTAACACCAAAAAATAAAAATAACTGTGATAATTCCAACACATTTTGAGGCAGAAGCGGCTTAGATGGATTGGTCACGTGAGGAGGAGTGAGGAAGGGAGCTGTGTGAGAATAGCAGAGGAACTGGAAGTGGTGGGACACTGACTGCCAGGAAGACCTAAGAAGACCTGGAAAAGTGTTGTAATGTAAGATATGGAAAGACTGGGTATAGGAGAAGATTCAATCCAGGAGAGGAAGCAGTGGAGAAAAGCCATCACACATCCAACCCGTTTGAATATAAGAACAGAAGGACGAAAAGCGAAGATGATGATGATGATGATGATGTTTTCTACATACAAGCTTAGTCAGCATATGTGGGAACAAATTAAACCCTATAATCGTTCATCACAACACCTCTCTCTAGACCTGAGCTCCGTGAAAATAGAAGGCTCTGAGGTGCCCCTTAAAAGATTCAACAGAAGTCAATTGCCTCATGGGTAATGGCAATTATTATATAAACAAAGGGCTATATAGGGAAAAGATCGATTTGAGAAAAACGACTAGTGAACAGCTCTAGGCTCATCAAAGCAAAACAGATCATCTTCGTTTCATAATGTCACACCTAAGTGCGCCAGTAAGTTTTAACAATTCAGCAAAATACTTTGGTTATCAAAGTATCTTGAAGCAGCAAAGCCTCCTAATTATATCAGTGTCACCATCTGACAGGGTTGGCATTAAAAAATCCACCAAACCCTCCAACTGCCCCCCCCCCAAAAAAAAAAAAAAAACAGCCTTAAGTGATTTTTTTTTTAATCACTTAATTTTTGCATACAAAAATGTAGTTTTATATCACAATGATGAGGTCTAGGTACTTATAATATTCATTAAAACCCATTAAAATCTCTCAAAATAACCTTCAAACTTGAGTAAACTTTGGTAAATCAACTCCCTTACTCTCACCTTTACTTGTTCCAGGAACCATACAACCTTATGGTATTGGTACAGTAATTCCACATATGGAGCAAAATTGCTTTGAATAACATTGACTCTGACATTAACATTATTCCAAACATGTTAATATGGAATGGTTGAAATATTTAACAAACAAAAATAATTTGAACCAAGAGATAATATTCAACTATACTATCATCACTATACTTCTTTTTTAATAATTTAATGGTAACTCTCCCTTTTTCCCTCTTTTCCTTTATCATCTCTCTCTCTCTGGGGTCATGCCTATTTTCCCAGAGTTCTATGTTCCCAGGGTTCTATGTTTCCAAGGTTAGGTTAGATCAGGTTAAGTTAGGATAGGTTAGGCTAGGTTAAGTAGGGAAGTAAAACTAGAGGACATAGGACCCTGGGAACACAGAACCCTAGGAACATAGATACACAGATACACACACAGCAAACCAGCCAGAGTGAACAGATGTGTCTCACCACCTCTTGACCACCGATGCTAACCTTAAGTAGTTTTCAGGAATTATGTTTGTTCTGTCTCCTTTAGTCTTGTCCAAAGTTTAAAGTATTGTAAGTTAATATAGTCTACCAAAAATGTAAGAGCTATTGTCACTGAGTATACATGAATGTTTATAGGAAATGAAGAATCTTGGTAACAGTTGTTTAGTACCGTAACCACCCTCAAACATGGCCGACAATATAAACACAGAGGGACCGGAATTTCCAGGATTTGACAGTGAAACAAATGTGATGGATTTAGTTAAAACATTGATTATGAGAATTAGTGAACTAGAAAAGAAAGTGGAGGAACTAATATCAAGAAACATACCTGAAAATACCAAAAACGCTATACAGAGTCTGATACAGGCCAATGAGACAGCAAACAAGGAGATCAAGAATTTGGAACGAGAAAAAAAAATTGAATTAGGGAGAAAACTACAAGAGAGCAATAACAAAACAGAGAAGGTGAGTAGTGTGTTAGAAGAGCAAAAGGCAAAGTGGGCACATGTGGAAGAAGAAGAGAAAGAAGTGGCCAGCTTAAGTGAAATCATTCAAGAAGAAAGGGAAATAAAAAAATAGAAGAAAATGTAGTAAAGGTATTGAAGAAAAAAGAGAAAACAGTAAAAAAAAATGTAGAAAGGAACAAATGTGTGATAATATCTGGAAACAGGGAGGAGGAAGAAAAGGTTAGGAGAGACTTGAATCAAGTAAGAAAAATACTGGGCAAGATCAATCCCAAAGGAAACAAGTGGGAAAAAGAAATTAAGGAAGCAAGGAGGACAGGGCCATATAAGAAAGGGGAGCAAGACCAATGAGAGTTACGTTGTCAACAGAAAGTGTAATAAAAGATATACTTAAAGTGACCTGGAAACTAAGTAAAGAGGAAGGGTCAGAAAATATTATAGTAAGAAAAGATTTGAATGCAGAAGAAAAAGAAGATCTAAAATCTTTGAAGGAACAAGGGAAACAATGACAGGAGGACAAAGGAAAAATGTAAAACTTTTTTTTGGACAGTGATGGATATGAAAGTAAGGAAGTGGTACCAATGGAGAGAGGGAGAGAAGAGAGAATTTTAAAAAAATTAAAAATGTTTGAAAGTGGCATGTACTAACCCTTCGCGCACGGGACCGCAATTTGCGTTACATGTGGTGTGATGTGCCAAAGCACAGGACCTCAAATCGCGTGAAAACGCGGAAAAAAAATAACCAAAAAATAAGTTTTCGGTCGATTTCCGTCAAATTTTGTAGCGTTCTAGCAGCCACATGTCTCTCCCGAGGTAAGACCTTGGCAACACTGCAATGACTCATATGTGCCTGTACGTAGTGATAGAATCTCAGTGCTCCACTAGCAGCCAGACAGCAGGGTCGTGCTGTGTTATGTTGTCTCTTTAAATCCGCCATTTTCCCCCTCCCACCCGAGGCTGAAGCCATTATTGAAATATTGTGATTGTACTGTGTTTTCGACTATACTGTGAAGTGATTGTGTCTATTGAACATAGATATATTGTTTGTAAAGCACTGGGGCCCATTATCAACTCTTAGGCCTAGAGGCAGAGTCTGGTTTGTTATAGTGGGGTTTCCACTCACCCTGCCCGTAAAATGAAGTATTTTACCCTTATAGTGAAGCCATTACTTATATCTGTGAAACATATAGGGCCTGGATTAGTGAAATAACTGACCTACCATAGCAGGCATTATGTTATGCCTTAGAGATACATAGACATATGCATTAGTTGCTAAGGGAACAGGCGGTCTTTATGCCATACAGTAGGGAAGGGAATAACAGAAGAGGCTGGGATGGAATCATGTGAAAGTGTTTTATATTGTATATGGTTCAGTGTGAAATATACGTATAAAATAGTGCAGTGAGTGTTCACTGAGAAATATTGCGTGCATTGACTGACAGCGGAAAGTTACGTAATGATCAGAGACAAGAAAATGCGCCACACAACGACACATACTGTACAGTATATGACATTATATACGTATGTCGTGCAGCGAATGTTCATGAAGAAATCTATTGTGTGTTAGGCAAACGTGGTGCAAGGAACAAAGAATACGGCATACATGCACACACACACACACACACACACTCATGCACCCACACACACACACACAACTCACACACTACCTAACTCATCTTTAATTCCTTCAAAGTTCCTGCCAGCAGCTCAACACCTCTGGAGCAAGTGAGTTATCCATATTTTGTTGATTTGTACATTGACCTGTTTCTACATTTCTATATTTTTTTCACAAATAAGTATTGTTTTTTACATATACACATATGAGATGGAAGAAAGCTCAGCTTTAGTATCAGTACCTAACAAAAAGACTAGTGGATATGTCGAGTTACTGAGAGCACTATCAAAGAAAGTAGACAGATAGATATATAGGGATAGATATATAGAGACATGCATACACACACACACACACACACACACACACACACACACACACACATATATAAAGATAGTGGTAGGTGGTGGCGACCATCATCCACTCACTTGATGTAGTGCTGCCTACTTCTTCCTTAGCCTTTATCATTCTTTTTCTGTGCCTGCCCTCCTTTCTTCCTATTTCTCCTATATTTCCTGTCACTTCTTACTGCTTTTCTTTCCTTTACAGGTGGCATTACATTGAGTGACAAGCCAAATGGTTTCCTGTAAGCCAAGAAACCATTTACAACGCTGGGTGGTAACCATATAACCAAACCATACGTGCTCCCTACGTGTCAACAAGTGGGTTGGTGGAGGGTTAGTGCCCCTCCCCGTAAAAAAAAATAACTCAAAGTCAAATGGCCACCCCTTACGGGATTATGGTGTCTGGCAATAGATAGATAGATAGATAGATAATCTGAGTAAATAATAATAATAATAATAATAATAAAACGTAACGAGCAAAAATATGTTAGTATTCGTGAGGCAGGGAAATTGAGAGATTTTATCTCGCTTGCGGGTGATGAAGAGTGTTCTATCTCTGTCATATATTTACTCCAAAATTATTGAACGTATCGATTTCCTGTAAGAACCATGATAAAGATCAGTGAATTCTACGTATGTAGAGGACATAACTATGTAATTTCTCTAATGAAAAGTTGTGGTTACGTAGGCAGTTATTGTGCGCGCATGACGAAAGTGCACCACGGCCGCAAGTACCCTGTAGTTTTTTGCGATTTACTCAGAAACTATGAGGCGTATCAAAACAAAAAGGTATCAGGAGAAAGCTTATGAAATTCTACATAAGATTATGTAATAAAAACATAAGGTGTGTGAGAAAACTTCTACAGTATACCTCCCTGAACAAAAATCAATTTTTTTAACAAAAATGGCTTTTAGTTTTTGGCTATTTTCTCAAAAACTACAAATCGCATCACAACCGGACATACCTCATTAGAAAGCCAATGAAATTCTCTATCAAAACTTATAATACAATTTTTCTGTATGATGGAAAACACTCGAACGACGATGCTGAGAAGTGAGATTAATGTTCCAAAATGTTTATTCACGGTGGCCTAGTGTACTTTTATTTGTATTTTTCTGGTTATTCTTTTGGCTTATCAGCTAGAACAAACATCGGCAAATAAGATGATGTGAGCTTCAGGGCAACATTTTGAGGTTTGGGTGGCGAAAATGAGGTGAGAATACGTGTAATTTGTGTACCGCGGGCTGCCAGCGGAGCACACGGGGGGAGTAAAATCGTGAGCCGTGAAACTTAATAAAACTTACCGTGTGCGAAAGGGCTAATGTTGATGCTACTGGCAAGGTTAGAAATCAACAATTTCATAAGGATACACGAACCAGGTGTTATGTGCTTTGTAGAGACTAAGTTAAGAGAGGATACTGATTTCCATATGGGAGATGATAAACACAAACTGTGGAGAAGGGACAGAAAAGACAAAATGGGAGAAGTGATGACAGCATTGAAGAACAACATAAATGTGGATACTGTGGAAATGGGAGAGGGTAAGGCTGAACTGATAAATATGAAATTAGAAACTGGAGAGAATGGCAAGAGAGATATGGTAGTAGTATATGTTCCACCTAACACAAGAGCATGGTATGAAGATGAATACCAGAAGATGTTGTCAGACATGGCTAATTATCTCCAGAAAGTGACTGAGAAAAGCAACAATATAATTCTAATGGGTGATTTTAATTGTAAAGAGGTGACCTGGGAGGAATGGGACTCAGGAGGGAGTGAAGATTTGTGGGGCACCATATTGTTAAATATAACAATGAATAATGTAATGACCCAATGGGTCAAAGAAGAGACACGATTCCGAGGTGACGACACACCAGCAAGATTAGATTTACTGCTAACCAAAGAACCTGATGAAACTGAATCTTTGAAATATCATTGTCCTATAGGAATAAGTGATCATGTGGTCATTCAGTTGCAGATGATACGAGGAAACGTGGTGCCAAGAGACGAGCATTATGGGCAGGGAAGATATAACTTTGGGAAAGCAAACTTTACAGGATTGAGAAAATTTTTCGAAAATGAGGATTGGTGAAAATTCAGAGAAACAAGAGAGATACAGAAGTGGGATACCTCTATTATTCGGGGGTGGAAAAATACCGTATGTGCCAAGAGTAAGCGGGAAAGAAAACAGGAAAAAGGTGTGGTTTAATAGAAGGTGTATGAAAGCAAATAATAAGAGGGCCATGGCGTGGAACAACTGGAGAATGAGAGGTAACAACAGAACAAACGAAGAATATAAAAGAATTAGAAATGAATACACAAGAATACGCAGAGAGGAAGAAAGGAACTTTGAAAAAGGTATAATTGACAAATGTAAGGAAGAACCTAAATTGTTTTATAGATTTGGCAAGGGCAAATTGAAACAAAAGGAAGGAATCACCAAACTGAAAGTAGAAGGAGAGGTCTATAACGATGCAGCAATGCAAGCTGAAATAATGAACAAATGTTTCCGATCGGTTCTCACAAAAGAAAGGGATTTTGTAGAGGGGGAGGGAGTGACTAGAAAAGTAGTGATAAAAGATATGAAAGTGGAAGCGCAGGAAGTGTATAACTTAAAGGAAAGTCAAGATATAAGGAAAGCCCCAGGACCTGTTGGAATCTCTAATTGGGTTCTGAAGGAATGGAGAGAACAACTGGCGGATAAGATTCACAGTTTAATTGTGTCTTCTCTGGAAGAGGGGAAAGTGACTCAGGAATGGAAGAGGGAAAATGTGGTACCAATTTATATGGGAGGAAATAAGGAGGAACCCCTGAATAACAGACCAGTGTCCCTGACCAGCATGTTTGCAAAATTGTGTGAGAGAATTCTGAAAGATAGATGGATTAAAATATCTGGAAGGGATGAACATTTTGGCTGAAAGTCAGTTAGAATTCAGAATTGGATTGTGTGTAGTTAGATTTAGGAAGGCATTTGACAAGGTACCCCATAAGTGACTATTGTGGAAATTGGAGCATATAGGAGGACTGAAGGAAAACCTCCTGGAGTGGATGACAGACTTCTTGAGAGACAGGAAAATAAGGACAGTAATAAATGACAGGATGTCTGGATGGAGGGAAGCAACAAGTGGAGTCCCACAGGGCTCGGTGTTAGCGCCAGTAATGTTCCTGATTAATGTATATGATATGGTAATGGAATGAATAGTTATGCAAGTCTGTTTGCTAATGATGCAAAGATCTTGAGGAAAGTAGAAGTTGAGGAAGACTGTAAAATGCTGCGGGAGGATCTGGATAGGATACATGACTGGAGTCGGATGTGGGAAATGAAATTCAACAAAAAAAAAATGTAAAATGCTGGAAATGGGGAAAAGTATCAACAGGCCATCACTGAATTATTTGAAGGGTAATGAACCAAACACAAAAGCAAGAGAAGAGAAAGATTTGGGAGTGCTGGTCCAGGATAGTTTGTCATCTGAAAAACTCATTAACAAGATAGTTAGAGAGATGTATAAACTCTTGACCAACATAAGAGTAGCATTTCATTACATGGATGAGGAGATAATGAAAAAATTGATAGTGGCCATGATCTGCCCCAGGTTAGAATATGCAGCAGTAGTGTGGTCCCCACACAAAAAGAAAGATATAAACAAGATTGAGAGAATACAAAGAACAGCAACCTAGATGGTCCCCAGCCTGGCAGATCTGTCGTATATAGAGACGCTGGAAAAGCTGGATTTGCATTCCTTAGAGGAAAGGAGAGAGAGGGGCGACATGATTGCAGTGTTCAGGGCCATGATGGGAGAAGATAAAATTGATAGAGAAGAACTGTTTGTATGGGATACGAAAGTAACAAGAGGACACGGAATGAAACTGAAGAAGCCAAGCTGCTTGAAGGATATAAAGAAATATAGTTTTCCTTACAGATGCATAAACCTGTGGAATAGTGAACAGTGAGGTGGTACAGGCAAAGAACATTCATGTGTTTAAAACTAGACTAGATAAATGCAGATATGGAGACAGGACAACCCTGTATACTACAAATAGGTAAATACAAATAAGTAAATACACTCCCTCTACTGCAATTATAGTTATACATGCAGACAATAAAGAAATTTTCCTAAAATCATAATAATGTTGCTCCAGATATAGTATTGTAATTATTTATTTAGTATTTCTAAATGCCTTCCTTACTTGCCTTTTCCCTGTAACTAATAAGCTTTCTTCTTGGGACACTAAATCTTTGGATGTGGATTCTAACTCTTGCAATTTAAGCACTAGGTATTTGATTGCAGTACAGTATTTGAAGGCTGCTTTCTGTTTATCATTTTCTAAAATGTCAACTTCATCCCACTCAGGTGACTTTTTTCTGCCACTACCATCAGGCATTTTGTTGGTATGGTTCTCTCACTACCAAGGAGAAACTGAGACTGAGACACTGAGTCAGTAGTAGTCAAGCCTCACCTGTCCATTTCTTGTATTAACATGTATGACTACAGTACAAGTTATCAACAGCTTGGTCCAGCCAAACACATTTGTAACATCATGTCTAAAAAAAAGTGTCTATTCTCCAGATAACCCTCCAAACCTTTAATTTCATTCTAAATTACCCTGTAATTGCTAATTTTAACTAATTTACATAAAAACATGACTAACTGTCACCTGGGAGCCAGGGAGACTGTAATAACACTGTTAGATGAAAACCTGACTATCATGTATCCATCCTAGATGACTCCCAGTGCTGGTTGAAAGACGTGTGAACTCCATTTGTGACTCTAAACAACTTTTACTAATAACTTTTCCTTCTACAATCAATACTTTCTTAGATTTGAGTTTTCTACACAGACAGACACATACAGATACATTTCGTACAAAAACAATGACCATCAACATTGTCTACCTGGCTCAACATGAATAACAATACAACCCCAACAAGCCCAATAACCTCCCCAAACACACACATACACATACAAATCAGCTGATTGGGTAAAAAAAAAAAAAAAAAAAAAAAGTGGGGGGAGGGGGGTCCAACCCTGCCATGTGAAGGCATCCTTTTCCAGCTTATTACTTCCATCATTACAAGGTGCATATGTAACATTTACAGGCCACATCAACCTACATACAACAGAAAACAAAGGCTGGAGAAATATGCAAGCAGAGAATACTAACCCTGGAATAAAGAGAAAGGTCATGACCAAGATCACCATGCAAAGTGTGACTTTGCAAGCCAAGATCATGTAAAGGAAAGGTGCTCTACAATTTACATATTATTTACAAATTCAATACTGACCTTTTTCTTCCCTGTAACAACTTCTTTCAACAATTCATCCTTTCAGTATACTGTAGATTTTTTTTTTTTTTTTTAAGAAACACCTTACTCTTATTCACTACAATCACTTCATTTTTTTAAATGATTGCTTCTCTTATCCTACCAAAACCCTGCTTCAGTTACACTGTTTAAAACAAAAATAATACCAATGAACTTAACACATTTCTAACTTAGAGACTATCTATCTATCTATCTATTGCTGGACACTTCAATCCTAAAAGGGGTGGCCATAAACAAATTGCATCCATGTCGCCCTGTCCAATGCCACTTCACTGCCTTGCTCCCAGCTCCACCCCCCCTCATATACCTCTCCATTCCATGCCTCCATCTCATCCTCCGACACCCCCTCCGCCTCCCTTTCCCTCTCCCCCACTCCACCTCACTCACATACACTCTCCTCATCAGTCCCCCACTCTCCATCCTCCCACATCCACACCACAGCGCTCCTTCACTTCCTCATTTGTCAATCTGTCTCTCCATGTAATTCCATATGCTCCTCTCAAATAACTCATTTCCACTGCTCTCACTCTTGACTTGTGTCCTTCCAACAAGGTCCAAGCTTCACTTCCATACATTAGGGTTGGTATCACAATACTGTCATGTAGTAGCTTTTTCACATCCATGCTCACTTCCCTGTTCCTTATCACTGCTTTCAAAGTACCAGCAACCTTTCTTCCCTATTGTACCCCTTCAAGCACTTCACTCTCTAAACCTCCATCCTTACTCATCACACTACCCACGTACTTAAATGCACTCACATTTTCCATTTCCTCCTCATCTGGCCTCACTGTACAGTCAATGACCTCATTTCTCTCAAGGACCATAACTTTACTCTTTCCTACATTCACCTTTAGATTCCATTTCTTACACACACTCCCAAACTCATTCACCAAGCCTATATTATCTGCAAACAACAGAACAGGGAGTTTCCAAACAATGCCCTCTCTTATTAGGGTTGCACCAACATCCACTGCCCTACCTTGTGTCTCTTTTATAACCCCATCCACATACAGACTGAACAACCATGGAGACATGACACATCCCTGTTTCAATCCAACCTTCAGACAGGAAAATTCATTCAGTTTACTATCCAAATGCAATGCAGCCTTAGCACCCTAATACATTCTCTTCATGGCATTCAACTACTTCCATTTACTCCATATATCCTTATTACTTTCCACATTCTACTAAGAGACAGTGAGAAAAATGGTACTATAATAATAAAACTACTTACTCTCCAAAATATACAGGCAGCCCTCCACATTCGCAGATTCAACTTTCGCGGGTCTCACAGATTCGCAGATTTCCACTCCGTGGAAGATCCCGTTCGCGGCTGCAAAGTGTAGCAGTGCAGACGCTCGCGGATCATTTTGCACCAAACCAGGCCCGCAACAAACCACCGCGCTCCCATACTCCTTTGGCTCTCCCTCAGTCTATGTCCTGCTACTGCTGCAGTTGCTTTGCTGCCTCTACACTGCCATCCCAAACCTCCCGTGATTTTGTTATTTTGCCCAATAACTGTGCTCTCACGTGTTCAAAGGTAACAAGTGCACTGTTGTGCTATTAGGTGAGTGAATTAGCTCTCAATTGTGTGATTTACTTATGATAACTTTGTCCCATGTGTGTCATGTTCATCATCACATTACAAGTCATCAGAGTTCGTCCACCAAAAACTTCAGGAACAGTAGTGAGTTAACTCTGAATTTAATGGGTATGGTTGTTAGAAGTTGGGGTAAATATGTAGCTGATGACTTTCACACACTCACATGGATGTGCGTAAGATGCACTCAGTCGTTGGAGTCTGTGGAAGTCACCAGGTACATATTTATCTTAACTTAGTACAGCCATACCCAATCAAAACTTATCCGTTATTAAACTTTATTATACAGTAGGCGCGCAAAGTGTTGACGTCATCTTAAAAAAAGAAAACATTCTTGTGGTTAGCAAGGAGAAACAAATAAATTAACACTCACCATTGAATTTAGTATTTACTGGCATTCCACTTCACCTTTATTATCTTCTTAAGGCGTCTGGGGAGACTGATGGCGTAGTTTTGCAGATCAGACAGACTAAAACTGCTCCATAGCTGCTTGACTGCAGCCTCAAGTTTAGGCAAAGATGATGTGTTCATACTACGCAGCTGCCGCTTCATGTGCGCCCATAAATTCTCAATGGGATTGATATCTGGGCTGTTTCCGGGCCAATCTCGAATAAAGGGAACCTCACAGTCTGTTAGCCACTGTTTCACTGACTTTGCAACATGTGCAGGGGCAGAATCTTGCATAAATACTCTTGCCTTGGTTTTATCAAAAGAGTCACTTAAAACATCACATAAGAGCTCCAAATAATTGTTCTGGTTCACTTTTTCATTTGCAGGTAGAATTACCAACTCACCAACACCATAATATGTAAAGCAGCCCCAAGCCATGAGTGAGGCTGGGTATTTAACAAACTTGGAAGTGTACTTAGGATCCAGGGGGTCACTGCCTGGTTTGCGGTACACTCGTGATGAAGGGGTACCAGTGACAGTAAATGTTGACTCATCACTCCAAAGCACAGTTTTCCATTGCTCCTCACTCCAGGCAAGATATTTCTTACAAAAATTTACTCTCTTTTTCTTCTGAAGTGCAGTTAGCAGTGGTTTTTTACGAGCACAAAAACTCCTGTAGCCCAGATCGTCATGCAACAGCTGCTGCACACTTCTGACAGACACATCTGCCAGCAACTGTGGGTTCTTTTCTTTTAAATCCC
>JAGKTI010013444.1:0-10318 GCA_018397915.1 Birgus latro
TTAAAAACATCAAATTAACATACGGCACTGAAAGCAACGGAGCTTAGGAATTAGGAAACTATTTTTTTTCCCACCCAAAGAAGGTAACTATGCGAGTGTTATAGATAGAACACTGGTGAAAGATTGTATGATCGCCAAATAATATACCCTACTGAAAGGAAAACTGGAGGCAATATGAAACTAAAAAATCTTGCTTAAAAAAAGTCCTAAAAAAACACACACACACACTGAAATAACAAAAAATTTAAGCAGAAAGAAAAAAAATAGCAGGGTCTCGCTTGAATAAAAATGAAAGAGGGAAACAGAGAATATAAAGCGAGCTCTAGAGTAAGGGGATGGGGGGAAGAGTGAATATTGACTAAGGGCTGCACAGGTAAATGGATTAGTGGCTGAAATTGCTTATCAGTCTTCCAGAGTTCAGGCTCTGTCTGCCATCCTTTGTCTACCTCCCTATCTACTTCCTACGTCTCTCTCCCCGTCCGTCACTCTTTTGATCTCTCGCTTTTGTCTAGTTTGTTTACTTGACTTTCAATCTATGTATCTACGGTATGGATTTCTGCCCCTCTATGGCGACCTGCCCATCTCTCAGGCTTTCTCACCGTCTACTTCCCTGTGTCTGTCTATCACTTTTATCTCTCATCGTGTCTACCTTCCTGCCGCTCACTCTGTTTATCTCCCTCTCTGTATCTCTGTCATTGTCCGTCACTCACTTATTGTTTCTCACTCTCCCAGTCACTCTGTATATCGACCTGTCTCTCGCCTTTTCCATCTTCTTTGCCTTTCTCACTGTGTGTCAGTCACTTTGTCTGTGATTTTCTTAATCTGTCTCCCTGCATGTATATTCTCTCTCTATCCTCCAGTCTTTTTGTCTATCTCTCCGTTTTTCACCCTGTACATCGTGTCTCTCACCCTACTTATCTCCCTCTCTATCTGTATCATATCTCTCAACTTGTCTCTCACCTTGTCTCACTTCTATCTTGGTGTCCCTCCCTCCTTCCTACGTCTCTCTGTTTCTGTTTCTTACTCTAGCTCATTCCATTTCTCCCTATCTTTTATCTCATCTGTATCCCTGTCTCACCTTGTCTACCTTCTTCTGTCTCCCTTTGTCACCCTGTCTAGCCACCTCTCTTGTCATTCTATCCATCACTTTGTCTCTTACCCTCCCTTCCCCAGAAACATGAGGGATTTTATCTCACCTGAAATTAATGAACAATGTTTTAGATATAATGTGTAGGTCACAGATGACCCGCCAGCATTTTTAACAGATACGAGAAAGATCCAAGTTGAAATTACTAGATCTATGGTATTATAGAGGACTGTATGTTGACCATTTTTGTTTTATATATATAATGTGATACAGATATTTCTTCGGGTAGAAGTCAGAGGCAGAGGTCAGAGGTTAGTCATTTCAATCGAGTGACGTATTTTTTTTTTTTTACTTAACTTTTCCTTTCACCAGGTGGGTTAATTTACTTTTAAGAGAAAAATTTCGTTCTGGAAGGGCTATGTCCATTTGCACTCGCCTCCTAGGTGCCGGAGAGGAACGGCTCAAGTGGTGGCACCGATAATACTGGGCGGTGGGTCTTTTGTGGTTATAGAAATGTCTCCCCCCCCTCGAAAGAGGTGTGGTATGCTGCAAGAGAAAGGAATCTTCAGCCTGCAATCCCCCGGGTTCGCATCCAGATGAGCCCGGGGCCACAGCAGCTCACCCTTCCTATCTGAGGTCCTTCCTGTGCTGAATGAAATTTTCTGGTGAATGTCTAAGCAAAATGAAAATACGCCAAAGTAATGCAAGAGTAGAGGGTCAAACCGCGTGTTCAGGAATTGGCTGTCATTTTTTTTTTCTTTTCTTCCCACACGATCCCACATCTCTTAAAAAAGATAAAAAAAAAAGAATCAGTGCCTCCTCTGCCTTTTTCCTATCACCTCTGATCCTCTTGCCTCAGCTTAATTAGGCGTTTTTTTTTTTTTACATCCTTTCTACTTCCACGAACAAATAGGCATTTTTTATTATTGTAATTTAGGCTCTTTTCACCAGAGCAGCCTTCTTATCATTTCCTGGCTTGTTTTATGGACTCGAATATATCTGTCTGTGTATCTGTCTCTGTCTGTCTGTATCTATCTATCTTTATCTGTCTGTCTGTATGTCTGTCTGTCTATTTCTGGCTATAATGTTTATTAATTGCCTCCGATTCTGTTCACTCGGATGAACCTTTTTATTACATTGTTTAATAGCCATAGTCATTCATTCTGCCTCTAGACGATTTTGCTCAGTTCCGCATGATAAGGCTGATGAAATATATAAATATATATAACTCCTTCAGTCCAAAAAAAGTATCCCAGGATAAATATAATCGTCTGAAGGTTGCAAATATTTAGCAAAAATATAAGGTTAGAGTGAAGGGCTTAATCATTTTTTTTTTTAGCCCCACTCCTTCCAGGAATAGGTTGGTATTTTTCCTCAGTCAAGCTCTTTTCACCCGACGAGTCTTCTCATCCTTTTCCCGTGCCCTTGACTCCTCCTCCCACATTTTTCATACCTCCCATGTTCTCCATTTTAATCTCCCCGTCTACACACACACTCTCCATTTCAATCACTTTCAAAGCAGATTCTGTCTATGTGCTTTCTCTCAATTTCTCACATTCTTTCTTAGTATTCCCACTTCACATTCTCTTTTCCATTCACCCTCTCTCCAAATTCCACATTCTCTCCACACTTTGTCCACACACACTCTTCACACTCCACACTTTCTCACCCAGTACATTCTCTTCTCATTTGCTCTTATGAACTCTCTTCATATACTCTTTCTTCAAACATTTTGTTTCTTCAAGCACTCCTCCTCTCTTGAAGCACTCCTTCTGTAAATGGTTCTCTCTCTCTCTCTCTCTCTCTCTCTCATTCACACACACCCTCGACAGTCTTTATTTTTCCACACACCTTTCGTTCTTACACTCCTTACCTTTTCCAAACACACATTTCTTATTCTCTGACACTCCTTTGCCATTATTTCTCATTTCATCCTCAGCTTCTTCCCATGAGATCTGCTTTCTTTTTGTACTTTTTTCTCAACGTCTCTCCTCGCTTCCCATCTCAGGTTTCTTGCGGTCAGATTAGATGTCTTGGTTAATAGGTAGGATTTCAACTCTGCCTTGGCATTCCTTTTGCCTGTCAGACCTACTCTCTCTCTCTCTCTCTCTCTCGAGATTTTAGTTTCCACTAAGAGAGACAGAAAAAAACAGTCTCTTTCATTCTCGCTTTCTCTTTCTTCCCTTCTCAATACCCGTTCCTCTCCCCCCATTTCTCTGTAATCCTCTCACATCGTCTTCGTCTCAAATCCCCTCTCACACTTCAGCCTCCAAACACTTAGCCCTACAATCCATTTAGACGTCGTGGGGATCTTTTGATGAAGCGAATATCATGGCTTTTGAGGTAAAGGGTGCTTAAGTTCTCGTACCCTTCTCCATTCTCCACCATCTCGCCCCTCTCGTCTCTCCTTTCCTCTCCTCTCCCCTTCTCACTGGACCCCTCTTTTCTTCTTCTTCTTCTTCTTCTTCCCTTTCTCTTTTCCTTCATTTTCCTCTCTCCTCCTCTCCCCTTTTTCCTTCACTTTCTTTTCTTCTTTTTCGCCATCCCTCTCTTTCCCTCTCTCTCCTTTTTCCTCCCCTCTTTTTCCTCATCCCCTCTTTTTTCTCTTCCCGTATCCTTTCTCCTCCGACTATAGAATACCTTTACCTCTCCTTTCTTTCTCCTGTCCCTTCTCAGACTCTTTCTTCTCCTACATTTTCCTGTACACTCCTCTCTCCTCCACAGTTCCTTCGTTTGACCAGTTTCTCACTATTCATCCCCATTTCCTCTTCCATCATTATTACAGCTCATATAAGTCTCCTAGAATGGTGTGGAACGAGGAACCTTATGTAGCAACCTTTGAAGTGTAGGGGGCCCTTCCATAATTCCTCCCTTTCCCTCTACCTCTTCTTTCCTCTCCGCTTCTCTGTCTCTCTCTCCTCGTCTGTCTTTTCCTCTATCCTTTCTTCGTCCTTCTCTCTCCTTCCCTCTTCCTTTTTCTCCCCTGCATTTCTTCACCCTCCCTCCATTGTTTCTCTTTTCCTCACACTTTCATTTTCTTACTTTCTGCTTTTCTTTCCTCCATTATCCTTCATCCTCCCCGTTACGGTTTTGTACCCTCTCATTCATCGCCATCTCTCCTTTCTTCTCGCCTTTTCTCTCTCTTCCCACATACTTCTCTCTTCCCCACTTCCTACCACAGAAGTGTAGGGGTCCTACTTAACCCAAGCTTCTTTATCATCTCTCTTTTGCTCTCCCAGCCCTCCTGTACTGTGCCACCCCTTCCCTCTCCACCCTTCACCTCCCACACTCTCCTCTACTCTGTGTACACACACCCATTCTGCCACCCAGTTTATCCCCTCTCATTTCCCCCCCACCCCCTACCCTTTATTCTTGACACTCACTCGCATAAAGCCAGGGAAAAACTGATTGTGTGGCACACATGAAAATTTGCTCGTCCGTTTTTTTTCTCTCTTTCTACTCTTTATCTTGAGCCTGACCCTTTTTCACAGACTTTCTCCAAGCAGGTTGTAAAAGAAAAGAAAAATTAAGTATTTTTACAACAGCTCATCACCATTCCTTCTTTCAGCACATTCTCTCCCTCTTCCCAACCTTTTTGCAACACGATTTTTTCTTACTTTAGCTATGAGACACTTTTTGAGCTGGAGGGATTTTTAGGTATAGTTTTTATTTACTCCCTCAGTGTGAAAAGTATCTTCAGCTAAATGATACTGCCTAGTTAGAGGAACAGTTGTCGATTTTTTCCCTCACTGTTTCTTTCCTTTAAAATAATCTACCTCATCCCTGCATCCTCTTCTACTTCCATCTCACTCTTCCTCTACTCACTCCTGCAGTCCATGTACGTCTCCCTGAGCATGGTGACGAAGGGGTTGCTGTCGTAGCCGTGGTGGTAGGTGGCGCTCCAGCTCCTCGAAGCAATGATGGTTATGTTGTGGAGGGGCAGCGTCCTTTCGATCGTCTGTGCTACCCTTCCGAAGTTCTCGTCTGGGGAATTGTTATAGAAGAAGGTGACCTGGTGGAGGAAAGAGACAGGTGTTTGATTAGGTTAGTTTAGCTAATACAAAGCTAAATTATATTGAAAGCATGGACGAGGCACTGATGGTGATGTGGAAAGCTAGTAATGTCTCGATCGTCTGTCCTATCCCCTCGAAGTTGTTTTTAGAAGTTGGCTTGGTGCAGGAAGGAGACTGGGGTTAGATCAGGTTGTAAGGTAAGGTTTACTTAAAACAGATTATAAACAGAGATGTGGAAGGGCCGTGTCCTCTCGATCGTTTGTGCCGCCCTACCAAAGTTTTCGTTTTGGGAGTTGTAATAGGAGGTGACCTTGCGGAGGAAAGAGGCGCGTGTCAGATTAGGTTAGGTTAAGTTAGGTAAGACTGAGTTAAATTAGGCTGATAGAAGAAACAGTGGCGGTGATGCAGAGCAGTGTCCTCTCGATCTCCTGTGTTGTCCTTGTAAATTCTCGTTCAAGGTAAGAATAAGAAAATGATGTCCATGGCATGAAGTGTTAACTCCGTGTCCGGCAAGTATTTTTTTTTTTTCCCTGCTTCTTGTAGATGATTTTTCATGAGTTTACGAGAACACTGAAGTATGAAAAGGATTAACCTCTCCCTGCTATGACGTCTTTGCTTCCCTTAGACGATTTTGTGTACCTTAGTAGAGACTTTTAGAACTGGAATAGTTTGAGAGCCATCACGAATCCATTCACTACTAAATTCGATCCTCAGCTGAATAATATACAGTACATCCTTCAACTTTGCGAACTTTAACTTTGCGAATCACCAATTTTGCGAGGTAGTTCCAAGTCATTTATTTTTTAACATTTATGAACTTTGCGAGCGATCACACACTTTGCGAGGTCGAGTGGTGGGCAGGGTGACCAGATTTCTCTAGCTGGAATACGCTAGACAGCAGCTGAAATTATGCTAGATTGGCAAAAATAATGCTAAATATTTTGTTGCTCTTAATACGTTCGGTTTCTGTTATATTTTATGATTAATATAGTATTATTTCTACGTTTTTAACTGTATACAGTATGCACTCTTATAATTATGAAAGAAGAACATTAAAATAAATAATTACTCAGGTTCTAAAAGATTATTTGACAAATGTTTGTGAAACATAAGCTGAAACTCTTCCTACCACACTTCACACTTAAGCACTGCAACCTACGGGAGGTACTAAGCAGTAGAGAAATGATGGGCACTGAACCTGCCGCAGCCTGAACAGACGGCATCCACAGACTCAGCTGAATAACTGACTTTAGTCAGCCACGGCGGCACCCTGGGTCCCAGCGCCTGTGGATCTGTACAGTACACGTCTACCCTCCTCCAAAGCCCGTGATTTCCTGCTCTTGGTTCGTTAAAAGTATGGACTTTCACAGTTACCATTAATCATATTATATTAAACATGTATCCTGGTCTTCAATCCAGAAACTACTGCTAGCCACGAGTGGTCAGTTATTCTAATCATGCTAAAAATTGTCCTAAGCTTATTAGATTATGCTAAAAATATGCTAGATTTGATAACATGCTAAATTTTGTGCTAAACACACAATTTTCTGGAAAAATATGCTAAAATTAGCAAAATTATGCTAAATCTGGTCACCCTGACTGTGCCTCCTAGTTTGGTGTTCTGCCGCCCCCCATGTTTGTTTACACCACAGTAGTCGCACCCGCCTTGCCCCGTCACCAGTCCCGTACACCACGCCAGTCTTCACATCAGTGTAAATATGCATTTTTTTCTTTTTTATGTTTGTTACCTATGATGTTTTCATAATAATATTACTGTACAATACATCAGTCCATGTTTGTTTCATTTATCATCACAAAATTAAGAGGTAGAGTCGAGAGTAAGAGTGGGAAAAAGTGCTTACCTTGGGGTGATGTCGACCAATTTACCTTTATTGCATATATTTAATTGCTTAAACTTTGCGAATTTCGATTTTGCGAGGTTTTTTGTCGATCATATTCTCGCAAAATTGGAGGAAGCACTGTATATTTGATGATGTCTAATTAAAAACACGTCGAGGGACTGAAAGGCATAATGAAGGAAGTGTATACACACTGCCGGTTAAAAAAGCCTTTCCTGATCTGTACAGAATCGTCTGCAGATGACAAGAATCAAAGAAAAAAAGACGTCATTGGATTACATGCGATTAAGAAGTTCGAAAAGAGAGATTTCATGGAGGAAAGGGACAATGAGAGGTTCGTCTTCGCCCAAGTCCCACTGTAAAAGGAAGTAGGGTAAGAGTGTCAGCGTGCTTAGTGAGAGGCTGAATGGAGGGAGTGGACCACGGATAAGAAAGATAAGGAAAGGGTGTTGGGTATAAGTTGGACGGCAAGTTGTAAAACCTCCTGTGACTGGGTAGGAAGATAGTGTTAGTTCTTGACGAGAAAAGGGATTCGTGGCAGAGGAACATAAACTGGAAAGTGGGGAGGAAATGAGAGAAGGAATACTGTTAAACAGAAAGGAGCACACAAATATATGCAAAATTATGTATGCGTAAACACACATACACACACACGTCTCCCCCAAGGACTCCGTAGATTACAACTCTTCGAAAATTTATGCGCTATTTAATTAAACCCTAGCCTCATCAATGTAGGAAATTAATTAATATTGCTGCCTTACTTCCCCCTGGCCAATTCATTTCACCTGTTCGACATTCAGAGTAGCCAGTGATACCTGTCATTTCCATTAAAAGATATTGCCAGATATTGTTTGTGTCCGCCTCTGATAGCCCGTTCTCTGAAGAACATCAGTCTTCCTTTGTTGTACATTTTTACATGTCAACACGCTGACACTTATACCCACCGTCCATACTGAGTACATGATAGGGTTGTATTATTCAAAACTGGAGTGATGGCTTTAGCGGGATTATGTTTATGACACGTCGGTGGGTGTTTCTGAAGATCAATAAAATCAGTTTTTGTGAAACTAAATTCTCCAAGATGTACCCTACCCAGTATGGGCTCGAACTGGCGTCGCTTCGAACAGCAGATAACTTCTCCAATCCTTTGACCACCACCAACCCATTGCTTTTCATTAATACAAGCATTTATAGACCAAGTGTGATATACCTCACCAACCTGAAGCATTTATAGACCAAGTGTGATATACCTCACCAACCTGGCCTTTTAATTAACTTCACAAAAATAATATTCGACAGGACAAAAACAGTTAGGTTCCTGATTGAGACCTGGCCCTTTACCTATCCAATCTGCTTGTGATTGAGGAGCAGGTGGCTATGACAGGGTGTTAAAAAGTTTGTTCAGAGGTAGTTAGGCAAGTTAGGGTGGCTGGGGAGTCGGGTTTGGGCATGATTAGGTTGGGTGGGAGTAAGTTTATCATCGTCGTCGTCATCATCATTATGATCATCATCATTCCAACACTCACTTTTACCGTCTCCATCTCCATCGCCGTGTTTGCCATCATCATCATCAGCAGCAGCAGCAGCTGCAGCAATATTGCTAACTCTGTTACCATCATCGCCACCATTACCAGCTGCATCGTTATCATCACCATCATCATCATCTTTATCACCATCATCCCAACACTCACCATCACTGTCACCATATCCATTTTCACTACCATCATCATTATCTTCAGCTCAACCAGGTTTTCACTTTGCGTTAACCCTCATCTTTCCTTCTCTATCTCTCCTTCCTTTATCCTTCCTCTTCCTTCCCATATCTCCTCCCCCTCTCCCCCTTCCCCCTCTTTTGTACTGTCTCTTCACCCATCACCACCTCCATCCTTCTCCATTTGTCCTTACTCTCCCCTTCCTTTCCTTCCATTCACCTCTCTCATCTCCTCTTCTTTCTTCCTCTTCCACCCTTCGTCATCCCCCCCTCCCCCATACACACATTTCCCTCTTCCTCTACTGTCTCTTCCTCTCCTCTTTCTTATTCCTACTTTCTTCCTCTCCTTCCATTTTCTTGCTCCTACCTGTCCATCCTGCAACTTTCCTCGAACTCCTCCCTTACTTCCTCGTAACTCCCAGTTTGTCTTTTTCTCTCTCTCTCGCTCTTTCCTCATTCCATCCTACCTCCTCTCCATTCTCTCTTCCTCCTCCTATCCTACCACTTTCCTCCAGTTCCTCCTCTAATTCTTTTTTCTATATCACTTTTCCTCCCCCTCTCTCCCCCTCCATCTCTCCCCTTCCTCCCCACCCACATTCCTCCAGTCTCTCCTTGCTCTAATCACCAGCCAAGAACAAAGCTGGGAATTAATTAGGTCACATTCCTTCATCTCATTCCTGCCTCCTTACCTTCCATACTTTTCCCCTCCCTTTACCCTCTCACTGCATTTCTCCCTATTTACTCTCCCTTCTATCATTTCTTACCTTTTATAGGTTCATCCTTCCTTCATTCATTCATTGTTCCATCCATTCATTCATCTATCAAGCTTTCCTTTGCTTATTATGCTTTTCCTTTACCCATCTTTTCTTCCAATGTACTCCCATTCTTTCATCTCATTTCTTCCTGTTTCCTTCCTTTCCCCACCCTTCAGTCATTCCCGTCCATCCTATCTGTCTCATTCTCAGCAGACTCCTTTTGCTTCCTGCCTTCCTTCCTTAATTTGTTTCTTTCCATCCTTTTTTTCCCACTTACACTCCCAGCCTTCCTTTTTGTGTAATCTCCCTTCTCTTCATTACATTTATTCTCCCTCTCCTTCTCTCTCCATCCTTCCATGTGTCTACCCATTCATCCACTTTTTCATGTTTCTTTCCATCCATCCTTCCTTCCCTACTACTTCCTTCTTCCTGTATGCTCCCCATTTCTTTCTCTGTCCTTTTCGCTTACAGTGTACTCTCTCTTTCTTCCTTCCTTCTTTCCTTCTTCTTTCTTTTCTGTCTTCCTTCCTTCATATTACCTATATATCCCTTCCTTCTTTCATCGCTTTCCAACTTCCTTGTCACTCAAGCTCTTCCACCCTTCTGATGTAGTTAATTTTTGTCTTTACTCTCTCTCTCTCCGACCTATTTTCATCTTTGACCAACCTCTTCCCCTCCATCTCCCTAACCTTATCAAAATCTAAATTGAGCCTCTCCCTTAATCCTACCCAGATCTTTACTTCTCTCTCTCTCTCTCTAGCGGAATATATAGGCAAATTGAAACGTCAGCGAGATTCTGTAACCTGCCTTCTTTCTAGATTAACCTTACTGCCTCCCGCGAGAGAGAGAGAGAGAGAGAGAGAGAGAGAGAGAGAGAGAGAGAGAGAGAGAGA
>JAGKTI010013445.1:0-23023 GCA_018397915.1 Birgus latro
ATATATATATATGCACATCTCTCACCTCCCTTGTCTCACCTACTGCTTCTGATGATAGCTTGATTTTATTAACCTTTGTGTCCTCATGATAGATTGATTTTTATTAACCTTTGTAGCCTGTTGATAGATTGTTTTCTATTTTTTGGCACACCTTTCCCCTCCCTTGTCTCGTCTGTTGCTGGACCTTACCATAGGTGTGCTGGCCTTTGTGATGAAGATAATGGTACCATCGAAAGTTTCTTCAAATGATTAATTGTATAAGGCTAAGGACGTTTTATCTTTGGAGGGGGATGGGAATACTGGTGATATGGAGAGCTGGAGCTCCTGTTTCACTAACCCTCAGAACATCCTGGCCCGTTTATGACCTTTTCATTGGTACACTAACATGGAGAATAGGCCAGCATGCTCACCCAAACACTTTTCTATATCTCATGCACTGCTTTACACAAGCTTTACGTATCACGCAACGCACCCTACTACATCACAGGGGTTGACGCATGCGGCCAGAAAACTTTGCCCTCGATAGCTAAAAGGCCAATAAGACGAGTAGAAATTAGCCTATAAGGAAAAATCGCACACCCGTACAAAAAATATTTGTAACAAAAAAAAAGTGTTAGAGTTATGTGAAATTTGTTAGCACCATGTCAACCTACAGTAAATTCCCTTTTTATTGATGTATAGGTTATGGGAATTTATTTTAGTTTTCACAGAGGAAAACGAAAGTAAACTGATCAGAAAATTTTGAGTTTTCAGGCCGGGTGCCCATCGCACGCTTGTTGTGAAGTAACCTTATATAAACGCTTCCTACACGTTTACTACTCATCATAAAGTAATAAGTTGGGTGTCACTGTAAAGCTGAATAGATGCTCTTTATGCCAGAATCATTGGAATGGATAAAAACGATATATAAAAGGCCAATAGGACGAGTTGAAGTTAGCCGATAAGGAAAAATCGCAAACCCTTCCATAGAATTTCAGTTCATCAGAATCTCAACAGCTGGATTTATCGCGAAATCGCGTCGTGAGAATCTCTCAGATGAAGGGGAAAGACAGGGATATCGTAAGTGTGCAATGTGTGAAAAATGGCGAAGGAGTGGTGAACTGTGAGGATATTGAAGGTGCCTGGAGAGAGCATTGTAACTGGCTGCTGAGTGAGGAGTTTGAATGGAGCAGGGAAGCTTTGGAGTCAGCGGATCCAGTGTTTAACCACTGGTCTTTAGTTGACGATAGGCAAGATGTAGTTGGGGAAGGTGGCATGTGTCTCTGGGTTGACTCCTGAAATGCTGAAGGCCTCAGGAGATGTAGGAATGGTTTTAGTTACTAATTAGCTGAAGAATGTAAATGAAATTGTGTACAAGGGAAAGGGTGATCTCTAAAAAGAGGAAGTTATAGAGACATAAAGCTTTTGGACTAGATTATAAATGTAATGGAGAGAGTTCTAGAAGGTATGATTAGAGAAAGAGTAAATATTAAGGAGAAGCAGTTTGGGTTTATGACAGGAAAAGGGACCACTAATGCCATATTCATTGTTCAACAGCTTCAGGCAAAGTATATAAGATAGAAAAGGGAGCTGTACTTTGTTTTTGTTGATCTGGAGAAGGCCTTTGACAGAGTCCCTACGGAGGTGTTGAAGTGGGCACTTGGCAATGAGAAAGATTGGGATCGAGGAGTGGCTGGATAGAGTGGTTATGGCTATGTATGTGGGTGCTCGCACCCGGGTGAGAGTGAATGGAGATTTGAGTGATGAGTTATCTGTGAATAGTGGTGTGCATCAGGGGTCAGTCATGGTGCTTGACTCCCTCTCACGTGACTTCAGAAATGGACTCCCGTGAAAGATGTTCTTTGTCAATGATCTCGTGTTGCTTGTAGAGAATGAAAGAGGTTGAAGAAAGATCTGGGAAGTAGAGAGATGGTGTGGGGCACAAGGACTTGAAAGTAAATGCAGATAAATCACAGGTGGTGTTATCCAGGGTTGGTGGCGGTACTGTCAAAGAAGAGGGAGAGTGGCGATGTGCAGTTTGTTGCAAGGGCGTGGAAAGTAATTCCATCTTGTGGTAAGTGGTTGCATAAGAGATATAGTGACATTAAAGGTTGATTGCGAGATAATGCTGATTTCATGTGAGTGGTGTGTCAGTATGTGGAGATTGTTTGATGTGAAAGGATTGACCTTGCTGGTGAGTCTCTCGAGTGTGTGGAAAAGATTTGTGACTTGGGAGACATGTCATATGCTAGAGATGGGGCCGGAACTAGCTCAGTGGCTAGAGTGAGGAGTGGCTGAAGGAAATTCAGGGAGCTGCTGCCTCTCCTGACATGAGAGGGCTCTCCTTCCGTGCTATGAGATGTGTGTATGCAGCATGTGTTAGGAGTGTAATGCGGTATGGTAGTGCGACCTGGACAGTAAAGGTGTTTCACCCCCTCTCGTATCCCCAGTTAGGAGTAATCCAGAGGTCTTGATGTATATATAACGGGAGTTTATTTGGAGAAGACAAACACAGGTCCAACCCGTTCTATACCAGCCCCACAACTGCCCAGCGAGGGTGAGGGGCAGTGAGGGAGCCGGCAACAGGCATGCTTGCTGTGTGGTTTATGAAATCAGTTTATGCATGCACTTTTGGTCACTTACACACTCACTAGCAGATACATATACTATTAACTTATATACTTATACACTGTTGGTTCTGGTTTGCAAGTTTAACATATTATGAATGTATGGATACTTATAGGGTTACAAGGTATGGTTACATATATGGTTACAAGGTATGGTTACATATAGGGTTACAAGGTGTGAGAAAAAAAAAACGAGCGTCCTAGATACTCCTCACTGTAAGTTATCTAGGTTTAACAGCGGTAAATTTGCATAAGTCTCGTGAGTAAATCAGGCAATTAAATCTCCTAACTCACCTACAAACACCTCTCATATACTAGCCAGTTCCCTAAGATTTGGCCAAATCAACAAGGTCACTTAGCTATATAATGAGTCGAACAACAAGATGACGACGGGCGTGCTGTTTCGGTCTTTCCTGGGCAATCAGGCGTCCTTGGGGTGTATATACAAACAGCTACTCGGAGTGAAATCTACTCAAGGAGTGTGCAAGATGGCGAGCTTCTAGTCCCTCATAGGATAGAAGAGTTGCCAACTACTGCTTAATTACAAGTCAAATACAGCTAACTTACTCCGTAAAATATACAAGGTGAATCTAACTTAATCTAATCTTAGTTTTAATTAAACTAAACGAAATATTCCCCTTTTCTACAGATAGATATACTGTATTTACATTAAAACTGGCCTCCCGTTTGATCGTGGGCTTTTTCATCCTTACCACGCAGGCGCAGTTTAGGTCAATGGAAAATTCTCCAGTTTTACATGTATGTAGATAGTTGTCTACCAATGTTAAACGCAGTAGCATTTAATTTATTAATAATAAGAATTAACAGAACGTAATCTCTGGGTTTTTAAACCTCTCAAGTACGTTTTCCTCTGCTCTTTAACAATCGACAACTAAAGTAAAAAGCACAACAGCTCGGGGGAAAAATATTTCCCACACAAGGTATGGTCACAATACTCCCTCGTTTAATTAAAATGTCTCCTGACACAATGAGTCATTATAATAGTGTGTTTATGTATAGAATAATTGAGGGGAGTGAGTTTAACTAGTGATATTTCAATCGTGCAGCACACAAGTATTGTCTTCATGAATCCCATTGTAGGTGTTGCCCTTTTCTTTTCTTTCTGTCTTCCCTTTTTTCAATCTCTCTCTCTCTTTCTTTTTTATTTCAATTGTGTCACCGTTGAGTATTGTTCCTCGTGTCATTTTCACGTTATTTACTGTTCATTGTGTTTTCTATTTGTTCTCTATTTTGATAATGGTCTGTGTTCTTGTTCTTTATTATTGTTCTTTTTCTCACTGTATATCATTTACTTTTCAGTGTAGTCAGCGTACCTTTCAATTTGTCATTTTAATATCCACATTTGTCGTTTTCCTTTCCACAGTTGTTATATAATGCATTTTGCACTTTTAGCAGTAATGTGAGAGCATACTAAGTACGACCAGCTTCAACCTCCTGTGATGGCTGTACTATCCTTGTTATGATGCGGATTTCATGCAGTCTGTATTCCATCCTCCTAACAAAACAATGCATTGAACAAATGGTCAGAATGAATCCAATAAGAGAGATAGCCACTGGGGGAACAGAAAAACTGGATGTACCCGTGAGCGGCTGAAGACCAAGGAAAACTGATCCATAACAAAATCACTCTCGCTGAGCAAGGTCAACATGCGCAAATAGGCAGAGGTGATGGATAGATTGTCAAAAGAGAGGATGGAAATCATGTTGATGGGTTGCAAGATCTCATATGTGTGACTGCGTACGGCCTGATGATAACGAGTGGCATAGGTGATAACAGATTCTGATTTAACTGTACAATAGTCAGGCGTCTTATAGCAGGCACTAAACGAATAGAAATTCCAGGACACATGACACTAACAGATATGGGGACAGTGAAGAAGTACTGGATGTGGTTCACATGAGCGTGATGCACTTGGAGTTCAGGAGCCAGAATAAAGGAACAGGCAGAGTGTACAGAATAGTTGCGAACCAAGGCAGACTCGGAGGGTGCGGCGCTACTAGGAAAAATAGCCAGAAGGCATGCAGCACATAGACGAGACGTAGGTGTAAGGAATGAACATTTGGTGAGATCACTGGAGGGTGTGAAAGTAATAGAAAGACGATCATGGGATTGGAGGAAATAACTCTGAGAGAACAGAGGCCTGCAATAAGAAATTAATGAACAAGAACAGGAAAGGGAGTATTTGGAAGAGGTTGAATGTGATGGTAGAACGAAGAGGAATATGAACTACTATTTCCTTAGCGAGGAAGGTGGCCTCAGAAACTGGATAGTAGAATTCTAGAGAGGAGAATGAAAGCACTGGAGACAAGTCGAAAGTAGAACGAGCCCATTCCAACACAGAGCGAAGATCAGCGACAGGCACTAAGTCTGCAGCGACACGACCACCGACAGCATCAACTAGAATACGAACTAGGGTGGTGACCTGTGAAAGAGGAGAGTCTAGGGGGACTTGAAGGTTGTCCATGTGTAGTTTGACATAAAGGAGCTCGGAAACAATGTTAATTTTAGAAATTTGCTTCTTTAGAAATCCTGTGAAATTGTTTAGAGTGTATGTGACATCATTTAAGTGGGCTGTGTGGTAATGTGCGCGCATATGAGGCGTGAGGACCTGAGATCAAATCTCGGCAAGGACAGTGATTAATTTGTCAAGTTTCATTTCAGTTATTTCAAAATGATCAGGGAGAGACTTACCACAATTATATCATCCAAGTATAGGCAAAAATCATGCCACTGAAGACAGAATGGATGAGTCTCATGAATACTAAAGGGGCACTCCTTAATCCAAAAGGAAGCCTCTTAAGTTGAAAATGTCCAGAACGGGTGCTAAATGCTTTTACGGGACGAGATGACTCTTCCATTTCTACTTGCCAGTAGCCACTGAGTAGGTCAAGAGATGTAAAGACCATGTTGTTTTCATCTAGTTACCCTAACAAATCGGTTAAAACTTGCAATGGAAAACGATTGGGTACAGTGACAGAATTTACTTTACAATAGTGTACTGTTGGTCTAAACTGCCCGCCCTTCTTTGAAACTAGGAAAAGTGGGCTATTCCACGGACTGACAGAGTGCTCAATAATGTCCTGATCTAACATGTTTTGCACTATCTCCTCCGTTTCTTTTCTCAAACTGTGGGGTAATCAATATGCTGGTATGTAATTGATATGCTGGTATGTGGAGTGGCCGAGTACCTGGCACTAGTTCTATGTGATGTTGCACTATGTCTGTTTTACCCATAGATTCTCCGGGTAGGGCCACTACATTTCGATAAGACTGCAAAAGATTGACTAATTGAGTCTTATGCTGTGGGAAGTCACCAGAAGATACCTGTGAGACTAGGTCAGATGAAAGAGTCGTAGCAGATCCCCTAGAGTTGATGGCATACGTACCAGATGGTTCATTATCATCATCATCCTTAGTAGGTATGAAGAATGGTATATCCTGGCACACCTTTATGGCCGATGGGTTAACCAGGAAATCCTCACTCTTTATACCACTTTTAAGCTTCAGTGGAGCATTAGTGACATTTAATAAGTACAGATAACACAAATTAACCTCCAACACAGTGCACAATGCCGACTCGTAAGTTAAACCATTCACACAACACGCCACAAGTAATGTCAGTACGTCCACTCCTTCTCTTGCACCCACAACACGAACAGAGACTTTGGTAAACTCATGCGGCAACAAAATTGTGCACTGATTTGTTACCGCATGCCTCGTCTCCGCGCGATGTAGAACGTCATTCAACTTATGTGAGGTAGTTAAATGCGACGTCTCAGAGTCGGCCATTGTGTCACTGTTAGAGGAGTTGTCATGCTCCATTACTGAATGCTTAGAGGGTGTGTCATTAGATGTTAGTGAACTTACCTCTGTACTCTCAGGTAGTGGTGGAGTCACGTGAGACTGAATGACTGAGTTTATTTGGGAGAGTACAGGACGTGGGTGCTCCATGCTAGATACTGGGAAACCATTAATGTCTGTACTACCACAAGCAGGTAATAGGGCAATGGACTGATGAGCCATGGTGGGTAAACCAGCAAGAGTATCTGCTGGATATATGAGATCATTTGTTACATGAAGCTCTGCAGTGAAAGGTTTTAAGGCGTCATTAAGTGTATCCCTAAAGTGACTCTTCCTTTGACATTAAACTCTGAGCCGTCCACATCGCACAGGCGAATGTCAGGTGGTTCAAGGATCCCGACCTTTCTACTTGTTCCCCTAATGCTGATTAGAGAGGTATCCATGATCAAATTTGCCTGATCCTGTGTCCATGAAAAATTATGTTTTGACCCCTTCACTCCATCCTAAAATAACTATGCCTAAAGAAGTAATAGGCCCTACCTGGCGAATGGGGAGTTGATCTGTTGTTACGTTACTTTCTTCCGATATGGGCGCATCTTCTGTTGTTACACTACATTCTTCTGATATGGGCGATCCTCTTCCTGCGACTGACGGTTCTTACCATGACGCTCATCAGTGGTGTGAGTCATACTGTTCTCGTGTGGTATTTGCATGTAGGACGATGCTATTGCGAAGTGTGCGCTGTGGTCCTTATGAGTGGCGCCGTCCTTGTTTGCGATAACAGCTTGATTCTCAACGACTAGCGTAACTGCAGTGCCAGCACACAATCGAGGATTGTTTGCCTCGTCGTATATTGGACTCGTCACGACCACTTGCTAGTGATCGGCGCTATGAGTGGGAACGGATAGTGCTAGGTTTTCCCCTGGTAGTCAGTCGCGAACGTGAGTAATCTGATGAAACAGTAGAGGTATGAAAGATTTTTACTGTTCCGTCTGCAGAGTGAGAGGCTGAGGTGCAAGTACTGGCCTGACGGATGTGTCTTGATCCCAGTCTTTGAGACGTCAAGAATTTGGTCTCCTGTACTAAAACCTATCTTTTTCTTTTTTTATGCAAGGAAGAAGGAACCAAGGGCTATAGGCCCATAAACTGTTCCTTCCAAGAATAAACAAAAACAATACAAAAGAGAGCCAAATTCAAGATTAGTTCATTTCGAGATGCCTGGACACACTGCGTTTGAAAGACTGGAGATCATAGGAAGTAGGAAATACAGACAGAGGAAGACAGTTCCAGAGTTGACCAGTTGCATAAATGAAGGACTGGGAGTAACGGTTAACTCTTGCATGAGAGAGTTGGACAGAAAAGGGATAAAAGGTTGCGCTAGACGGGTACTACGTGCCCATCGTATAGGTGGAGGGATGCAAGCAGACAGTTCAGAGGAACAGTGATAAAAAAGAGATAAAGAAGCAACAGTGCGGCGAAGAGACAGAGGTTGAAGGGAGCTAGTAAGAGGAGGAGAGATAATAAGACGAAAAGCCTTTGACTCCACCCTATTGAGAAGGGCTGTATGTGGGAAGCCTCCCCACACATGAGAGTTGTACTCCAAACAGGGGCGAATAAAACCCATGTATAAAGTCAGCATCTATATTTCCATCATTACAAGTTACCCATGGAATGTCTCGCAACAACTGGCGCATCTCAGAGCTTGTAGCTTTCGCTGCAGCTGCTGCCTCAACAGCACTGCATCTTTAATTGGAATTTCCATATCCCCCTCCATTTGCTTGAGGAGATTAGCAAAACCAATGAGAGACTCGGCCTTGGAGTGTTTACAACAGAGCTGTATTAGTTGCTGACGGAATTTATCGAATGTGTCGCATTCGTCAAAATGACCAGCTTGAATCGCGGCTCCCATTTGTGATTTGCCGTGGTGTAACTGGCCCTTAAGATAAGAGACTTTCAGGGGTTCAGTCGTGATTTGTCGATTGTGAATATCTGTTTCGACCTCTCTGAGGAAGTCGTAGATAGACACAGAGTTATCTTCCACGGTGATTTATGGGTGGTTAGCGTCATCCAAATGTATGGACTGTGGAGGGGGAGCCGGATTTGCCATCGCTGGAAGAGTGTGAGGTTGGGAAAGTGTGGGAGTAACTGAAGTACTGGGTTGAGATGCAGTGAAAGTAGTGGTAGTTATGTGTGGTAGAGTTGGGAGCTGAGATGCTGCAGTAGAGAAATCAGAGGAAGTGGTAGGAGAAATGGTAGAGGGAATTTCTAGAGAGTCATTTAGAGAGGGTGGTGTATCTGGATTTACTTTATCTGGAAGAAAATTTATCTAGAACAGAAGTATTAGTGGTAGTAGTATTGGTAGAGAGAGTGGTGTGAAAGTGTTCAGTGGCAGGTGCTGTATGAGTAGATGAAGAAGGTTTAACGTACGACCTTCCACTACGTAGACGAGTCAAGGTATCTACATCACCGAGAGCAACCTCCTCACTTTCAGTCTCAAGTTGCTGGCGAACAGGACAGAGATCATTTTTTTTTTTAATGTGATATGTAGTGAAGTAAGAAAATTATTACTAGTTATGAAAAGGAAAATGTTTGATATACAATAAGAGGATGATGGAATATGAAATATTTACAATGATAATGAAGGTGAATCTGCACAGTGGAAGTGAATGTGAAAGAGAATGACGGGTGAATAATAAATGAAGTGTGAGATGAGCGTGACGGATGAAGTGGGCGAGAGGTATGATGAATACAGATGGAATACAGCGAAGATAGATGAATGGTAATATGGGTCACAATCCATAGAGAAAATCCGTAGAATAATCTCGATAGAAAGTCAAGGCGTGGGCAGATGAAGTTAAACTGTATATTTACATGTACTGAATACCGAAGCATTGCAGAATGAAGCGAAGTTAGGTTGGCTGGAGTAGCAACTTCAGGGAGGAGCAACTTCAGTAAAGGGAGTCCCTCCCACGCAGATGAGCCGAGACTCTGGGTGGAGAATGACGTCACAGGTGAAGTTGACCAATCAGATGCGACCTGGAGCATCAGATGATCACCACCAAGGCATTGATTGAAGAAGCCAATGATGACGTTGAGTGCACTGGTAGGCTGGCCACGGACCAGGGAAGGAGGTGGAGGTGGTGGTGTGGTGTTGCGGTTGCTGGGCGTGGGTGTGGGGCTGGCTGGTGGGTGTGGGGCTTGGTCAGCAAAGCACGAGGGGGGATGAGAGCTAGGCAGTTAGGGTGTGGTGGGGTGTACAATGATTATAATTTTCTAAAACAGGAGTGGTGTGAGAACTGGTATTCGATAGTGAGTTGCTTACTGATTGTTTTTAGCTGTGCGGCTGCTGGTGAGAACTGATGGGCTGAAGATTGGTGTAGGTATAAACTTCAGGGACGTACAGTAGGAAGATCTCACCCAAAAATATGTAGGCGACACAACCACAAGACAGGTGAATGGAGATGTGCGTGGTAGGTGGGTAGACTGGAACAGGAACAGAGCACCAGCACAAGCGAGGTGTGGCCACGGGGCTGTTTCACTGAGAATATACTGTACGGAGGCAATGCAAATGAGATCCAATCCCACCGCTGCCACCAGTTTGTTTCACCACCTTTCGTATCCCCAGTTAGGAGTAATCCAGAGGTCTTGGTATATATAATGGAAGTTTATTGGAGAAGACCAACCCGTTCTCTACCAGCCCCACAACTGCCCAGCGAGGGTGAGGGGCAGTGAGGGAGCCGGCAACAGGCATGCTTGCTGTGTGGTTTATGAAATCAGTTTATGCATGCACTTTTGGTCACTTACACACTCACTAGCAGATACAGATACTGTTAACTTATATACTTATACACTGTTGGTTCTGGTTTGCAAGTTTAAGATATTATGAATGTTTGGTTATATATTGGGTTACAAGGTATGGTTACATATAGGGTTACAAGGTTTGGTTACAAAGGAAGAGTATATTCGTAGGCTCAGACGTGCAGAAATGACAGTGATTAGGTGGATATGCAGTGTGTACTTGAATGCGAGGTCTGAGGGGGCTAGGTTTGTGATGGAAGAGTTGAGAGGAAGGATGGGACTGGAGAGTATTGGTGTTGTGATGAGGAAGGGTACATTGAGATGGTCTGGGCATGTGGAGAGGATGGGGGATGGCAACTGGGTGCAGAAAGTGAAAAGTGTGATCGCTGGGAGTGGGTTTGCGAAAGGCAGACCAAAAGAGACCTGGGATGAGGTCATTGAGGTGGCCCCAAGGACAATGGACCGAGTTGGGGAGCTGCCAGAAATCGAGCAACATGGAGAGTCTCCATGAGGTGACCTTGGCCAACGTATGCAAACATGTTGGAGCCTTTATAAACGAAACTTAACAAAACGAAACTTTTTGCTTTTAGACTCACACTCATCGCACCTCCATCTCTCCGTCTGCTGGGCCTCATCGTAAGTGTGTTGGCCTTTGCAATGGAGAAGGTATCAGTACGGTCGTCAATTTCCTCACATGATGGATTGTTTCAGGCTACGGACGTCTGTATTTCGTAATTGTTACTTTCAGGTTAACTTACTCAGCGCATCATTATCTCTCCTTCTAGTCCTATCATAGCTAGGGTGTTTTTTTTTTTTTTGTTTTTTTTTTGTGATGGAGATGATCATATTACCGTCAAACGCTTCCTGACATGATAACTGTAATCAAACTGGAGATAAAGATTCGCATTCCCATCGTTTAATTTCCTTGTTGAAAAATGGCAATTGACAAGTATACAAGCTAGCTATAACTATTCTACAAGATAACTTTGATTCACTTGTTTAGATTATAAAACAGTAACTTTACTACTCACATCTGACAAATTTTACCAAAAAAAAAAAAAAAAATACCAGAGGTAATTTAGAACATTTTTTAACGAAAAAAAAAATGTAGTAATACATTTTTGTTTTTAACTTATTCGAAGAATGAGCCCCATACCCCCAGATTTTGGTATCCATACCTCCAAGAGGTGTGGATACCCCTGGTGTGGAGAAAGAAAACTATAGTTATATATATAGATATGAATTAAGAACTTTGACAGTACATCAGTCTGATAACCTAAGATATCCAGCATCATCTGTTGGTCGTAGCTGAATGGTTAGGTGTGGGGAAAAAAATGCAGAAAAAATGAAATGGTTACTGCATCCCTCAGGTGTTGGTGTTGCAGTGGATGTCACCATTCCAACAGCTTTATGAAGAAGCAAAGGCGTTTTCATGAAAAAAAAAAAAAATTTGTAATAACTTTAACATCTCGCAGCATAAATTTGGGAATATAGGATGTACTGCCACATGAGTAGAGGTGCAGATAATCGGGATATACTGCTGTATAGTTCCTGTTTGGTGGGCTGATGGGAACATACCATGGAGTCTATGAAGTATGCAATAATACATTCACTTAGTTCGTATACGCTCAGATTTAGATATCTTCAACAATTAATTCATCTAAACAATGGCATAAGGAGGCTGAACTCTAATTTTATGCTTAGACAATACAGCGTACTTTATCTTGCTCGTAAATGATCCTCTTTCTGCGTTCTACCGCAAATTTTTACCAATTCTAGCCTACTTTTACTTAATTTCTACATAAAGATATCAGCTTAAAACAGGTTAATGATGTGTTGGCTTACTAAACAGGAAAATATTCAAAATTCGAGCGCTGTTAGCGCTTATGCAGCGCATTCTCGCCCAGTCTAGTTACTGTCGCGGCATTCAAACGCCTGAACTGGGGTTCGTCGAGGCTGACGGTCCAGATTTTTTATAGTGAGGATGATGACGGTCCAGTATTTTTATAGTGAGGATGACTGACGCTCAGGAACATCTGACGACTGAACATCGCTGTTGGCCCGCCTGAAGTCATGGTTTTTCTAGTACGGCCTGTAGTTACTCAGAAATCGACCACTAAATCCCCTGCTTTTCTTCCTTTCCTCACTCTCCCTTCCTCCATACCTCACTTCCTTCAATCCTTCCTCACCTCTGCTTCTCTTCCTCTCCTCTCCCTCCCTCCCTCTATTCCCTCTTTTTGTCCCTACCTCTGCATCTCTTCCTCTCCTCCTTTCCCTTCCTTCCTACTTCCCCTCCCCCGTACTCTCCTCACCTCTGCTTCTCTTCCCTTCCTCCCCCTCCCTTCCCCCCTACCTCTCCTCCTTTTTTCCCTCCTCACTTCTGTTTCTCTTCCTCTCCTTTCCTCCCTACCGCCTTCCCTCTTCCTCTCCTTCCTCTCTATAAATATCGTAAATTGTAAATATATCGTAGTCATCGCCGAGCTATTGTAACAGTGTGTTGATTTGTAGGGATTATACGAAAGGAAAGAATGTTCGTTGTATTTGTCGTAGATGGCAGGAGAAAGATAAAGATGAGTCTGGGTGTCACGAATTTTCTACATCGTGAAATTATGTATTTTAAATCGTGACATCGATTGATTTTGCGGGAGCGACGAATAGTTCTGAAATCCATGAAATTCACTCAATCTTTTAACCGTCCACTTCTGTACTTATATTTGCATCAGGTTGTCAAAACTTTCGTCATTCTTTCGCGAGTGATTGTCATTATGTACAGTCAGTGCATTCCTCTGAGCGATAATTTCCGAACTGTCATTTCTTTGTACTTGCCTCCCTAGCCGTTACTTGGCCACACCTCTTTCACACGTCCCTTGCGTTGGACATTCAAACACAGTCAGTCGTCCAAGTGACAGTCTCGGAGTGTGGATGTGTTGTGTGCAAAGCTCGAGCGGTTCTCTTTTCTTAGCGATCTCAGAAGTCTCGGAAGTCTCGGCTGTATCGGCGCTAATTCCCGAAGCTCCCAACAGCCTGGTGATCGACTGTATTAGCGGCGGTTTCATTACTGATTAGTATTTCTTTTGTTTTTCCTAGGTTTAAGATTGTTTAGTTATTTAGCTCAGTGCATTATTTAGCTATTTGTCTGAGTGCTTGAGTGAGTGCATTTCCCTTTCTTTGATTTTGAATAGATTCATGTACTGTAAATTTATTTTCTTGTAATTAATAAATTTACAGTTCGTTTTCTTGAGCGTTGTTAAATGTAACAGTCGTGTTTGATTTCCCCAATTTAGTACACTTTTGCTATTCCACGTTAGCACAACTCCTTATATTAATCACGACTGGTACTTAGGCCAGCTCTTGGTATTAATTCTTAAAATCCGTTGTGCTAGCTAGGAGTTTGGTTCAGCCAAGATCCTGTTTATTATTATTATTATTATTATTTTGAATGTTAAGGGGAGAAACTAACTTTCTCAGAGGCCAACAGTACAGTAATACAGCCTACTTGAGCGTTTAGACTCTGCTGTGTACTGTTGAGAATGTTTATAAATTCTCGACTCTAGAGAACTGGCGAAGTAAGCCAGCATAAAAGTGAAATCGCTACTTGATTTCACGAGTCGATTCTCTCGTGATAATCGACTCGATAGTTATTCCTAGCATACTTAGCTATACATTTTTCATTTTCTCCCTGACACTGGGGTTTGAATGCAGTTTATTTTCTTCAAAGGGAATATCTCAAGAGCAGTACTGCGGTGAGAGTGGATTAAACCCGCACGCTCCTTGCCTCTCCTCGCCGTACCTCTACTCTCTCCTAAACCCCTTCTACTCTCTCGCTCTCATTTCCCCTGTATATGACTGGTTGTGTCATGTGTAAGGGCACAGGTGAGTGGAACCTTCCCGAGCCTGGGGACTTTCCAACCAGCATCAGTCTATGCTGCGTTTGAAATTCCTAACTGAGAATGTGAGATCGCTATTCCCTCTCGCCCAGGCATGACCTTCATCTAACCTCTGTATTACATATATACGTAACTAGTTACTATGTAGTGTGTTATGGTATATTAGAGTCCTGACACCTATCCCCCTTTCCTCTTTGGCTCCTCCTCCCTTCCTTCCCACTGCCCCACCTCCCTTCCTCCCTACATCTATATCTCTGTCTATCTGTCTATCTGTACAGTATATATCTATCAATCTGTCTGTGTGTTTGTGTTAATCTATCCATCCATCCGTCCATCTGTCTATCTATCTATCTATCTATCTATGTCGCCGCACAGCGAGCTGCGGCAACAACTACAGCCATACGGAAGACGACGATAATGCTGACGACGTGGTTGACTCACCCACCATCCAACCACAACCACCCATATCACAACCACGTCATCCACAACAGTCAGTGGGGGATAAAGGATATCGAGAAACGTTACACGACAAATATCGTTACCTGTGGCACCTTGAAAAGATGGAAGAAGCCGCAGATCAGTGAATGGTGAATAATGAAAAAATGAAAAGTGAATGAACTCTCATAGCCTTGTACTGTCTACACTAGATTAGTGAGCTGGGCGTGACCCAGTGGAGTGGCGTGTGTCCTAATATCTATTGAATATACGCCCACTTCCGACCTCTGTACTTTGCCTGAGGGAGAGGCAGAGGGCTGGGAGTTAGAACAAGCTGAGAGGGCAAAGAGTCGAGACGGACCCGGGAGGAGCTTAGCTAGAAACCCGCCTGAAGCGCCCTACCATGACGGAGACTGGTGATGTCTTGGTACTCTACGGTATCAGTGAGTAGATTTTCTTGTTAGAGAACTTAGAGGAAAGTGGAACTGAGAGGAGGAAAAAGAAAAAGAGAAGAAAGTGAAATACACTGTGAAGAATATTAAGAGTATACTGCAGACTCGTGGTAGGGTGTAACAGGACAGGCAAGATAGTTTGTCTGATTGTTAAATTAACTTGATTACTCAATGGTGAAAAGAACAACGATTATATAAAGTTAAGTATTTTTATGGAGAAGTATTGAGTTAGGGTATGCGACTGTGTTAAAGAGTGATATTAACTTTGCAGAAATATATTGAAATAAATTGAGGTGAAGTGTTACTAGAATAAAGTGTTACAGAGATTAATGTACTGTGGTAATAACAATGCTAGGGTGAGATTATACTGTGTTGGAGTGTCGTTCTTGGTATTATCCTATGTGTAAGAGAATATTACCTTTAGTATTACCTTGTATTTAACCATATTACTCTTGGTTTTATTTTAGTAAGAGAGAGTATTAACTTCAGTGACGAGTAATAATATTCGTGAACTGTTGCTTGTTTGATGGAACGTAGTTGTACTGTTGATTACCATTGTAAGGTGGCATGATTTAATAGTTTTATCGTGGAGTGAACTTGTAAAGTAGTTGTGTAACTGGAGTTCATAGAGTGGACCAAGTCAGTTGATTGTTTTGACTTAGTGTATAAATTGTATATAATTTGTAGATAAAACACAATGAGAAAATTAGTTTGAGTAACCCTAGAATCCCTTCCTCTTAATAAGGAAAGAGACGCTCCCACGTAATGCCGGCCTTAAATGGACTTGTGAGTTCTTGAAGTGTTTTGTCGGGTTCCCCACTTGTGCCTATCCAGCGCTACCAAGTGTAACTTAATTAAGGTAAAGAGTAGAGTATGCAAGTGGGGCACGACATCTATCTATCTATCTATCCATCCATCCATCCATCCATCCATCCATCCATCCATCCATCCATCCATCCATCCATCCTTTTCTTCAGCATGATCTCTGCAATGTATGGGCATGGTGTAATCGTGGGTCAGACATACTTGTCAGGGGGAAAATGAAATATTGTATAACAGAATATACAATGTATAGCTATATGTGCTAGGAATGACTATCTAGTCGATTATTACGAAAGAATAGATTCGTGAAATCAAGTGGTGATTTCACTTTAATGCTGGCTTGCTTCGCCAATTCTCTAGAGTCGAGAATTTATAGACTTTCTCAACAGTACACAGCAGAGACTAAACGCTCAAGTAGGCTGTATTATTGTACTGTTAGCCTCTGAGAAAGTTAGTTTCTCCCCTTAACATTCAAAAAATAATAATAATAATAATAAACAGGATCTTGGCTGAGCCAAACTCCTAGCCAGCACAACGGATTTAAGGATTAATACCTAAAGCTGGCCTAAGTACCAGTCGTGATTAATATAAGGAGTTGTGCTAACGTGGAGTAGCAAAAGTGTACTAAATATGTGGGGAAATCAAACACGACTGATACATTTAACAAAGCTCAAGAAAACGAACTGTAAATTTATTGAATACAAGAAAATAAATTTACGTTACATGAATCAGTTGAAATCAAAGAAAGGGATATGCACCCACTCAAACACTCAGACAAATAGCTAAATAACCAAAAACTTAAGCCTAGGAAAAACAAAAGAAATACTAATCTGTATGGATGAGACCACCGCTGCTCTAGCCGATCACCAAGCTGGTGGGAGCTTCGGGAATACACGCCAATACAAGCTGAGACCTGAAATCACTTAGAAAAGAGACCGCTCAAGCTTTGTGCACAGCGCACCACACTCTCCAAGACTAAGGGACAGACTGACTGTGTTTTCGAGTGTCCGACATGAGGAACGTGTGAAAAGGGTGTGGCCGAGTAACGGCCAGGGAGGCAGAAGCGATAATTCAGAAATTATCGAATTATCGCTCAGAGGAATGCATTGTCTGTACATAAAGACAATCACTTGCGAAAGAATGACAAAAGTTTTGACATCTTGATGTGAATATAAGTACGCGAGTGCACAGTTGAGAGAATGAGTGAAATCTGTAGCAATTCAGAACTATTTGTCGCTCCTACAAAATCACTCGATGTCACGATTTACAATACATAATTTCATGATGTAGAAAATTCGTGACATTACGCCCCTGGAAAATCAACTTTTTCCCAGGAAAAATTTAACATTATATATATATATATATATATACACCCTAGCTCAGTCACACAAGATTCACACTGTGGTGTGTGTACTATCCTGTTACATGAGAAAAGGACTGTCGCCTGTGAGCGTAAAAACCTCGTATTTACGTTAAGAGAAGCAAGCTTGAGGGAAAAACTCCGAGACGACGGTGAAAAATGCTGTACTCAGGTCAAACAGCGAAAGTTCGCTACATTTACATTGACAACTAATTGCTATGTAGCGTGGTGTATGTGATACATGGTGTAGGTGTAACGGTTGTAGTGTAACTGTACCTACGTGTAAAGCAATAATAATACAAATTATTGCAATAATAAAGGCAACGAGGGCAGGGGAGAAGAGGTGGCAGCGTGCGGCAGAGACAATCAATGGACCTGGACATCTGCTTCACCCAGCAACTGTACCTGTGGAATGAGTCAAGGTGGAGCATCAATAGTGTCAATATGACAATTTGTACTAAATTGCAATTTCGTCCACCCAGCAGTCAATCCATACACAACAAAAAGTATACTTTAGCTGAAAATCAATTGACAGCAAGTTTCATACATAAGAGGTCGCCATTATTTCCTTAATAGTTGCCCTTTTTAACCTATACTTATGGCTAATAAAGGGCTCATCTTCGGTGTCCTCGGTTGGGATCGCCGCGACTGCCCGTTTGTCCTCGGTGTCCTCGGTTGGGATTGCCGTGACTGCACACTTATAGCTATACTTACTATTACAAAGGGCTCATCGTCAGTGTCCACGGTTGGGATCACCGCGACTGCCCGTTTGTCATCGGTGTCCTCAGTTGGGATCGCCATGACTATGCACTTATAACTAATAAAGGTAAGTCGAGAATCCCTATGCAAACTTGGGCAGGTCACATTCTAACACCATGCATGGGTGTGAACACTCATGTGGATTTTGTGGATTTTCCGGGAATCCTCAGAGAGGCCCACAGCTCGAGACACACCACAAGGTAATTCAAACACAGCCTCAGATTGCCTCTGTGGGGGTCTCGAATTTCCCCCTTAACCTACAGTACATACAATATGTACAGGCCCTACACTTACAACTAATAAGGGCTCGTCATCGGTGTCCGCAGTTGGGATCGCCCCGACTGCCCATTCGTCATCGGTGTCCATGGTTGGGATCATCGTGACTGTGCGCTTATGAGCTACGGTACATACGTATGTACAGACCCTAGACATATTATGTCCTGTGGGGCTAATGAGTGAGACATCAGGTCTGGACCCACATTACCACTGCCTCTCTCTCACACGGCTCAGAGATTATGGGCGTGGATTCAAACGGGGCAGGTAGGAAACTTTCCTGAATGGTGGTACATCGACACACATTACAGGAGCGCACGAAACTATCTATTTCCTGTCCCATTCCTGGCCAGAAAAAGTCAGTGCGGATACAGCCTTTGGTTTTCTTTTTGCCCATATGACCTCCTGACGCTGAGCAATGACCCCATTCTAATACTGCTTGGCGGTACTTCGCAGGAACGACAAACTGCAGTCAAACCTCGCCCTCGAGTGTTCTGACTCACGGTAGAGCCGTCCTTGTTTGTGAAGGAACCTGGCTCGTCCACCCCGTGAATACTTGATCACTTTACCCTTTTGTTTCTTCCACACAACAGCAAGTGTCGGGTCAGACTGTTGTTCTTCGACAACATCTTGACTACAAATCAGATCTTGCGGCAATGCAATGGCCACCGGGGTGACACGATTTGGAGCCTTGGCCATGCTCATGTTACTGCAGCCGAAGTCTGAGTAGTGACATCTACAGTGCAACTATACCTGGCACCTGGTATGTTACCTATAATGAGGTCAAATATAGGATCTTGCATGACAACTGCAACTGCTGAACCTATGTAAAAGGGAGATGCTACCTGGATACGCGCCTCAGGAAACAATCTCACTGATCCGTCAATAAGCTGAGCTTGGATCTGTCTGCCTGTGTATTCTTTAGGACAAACAAGACTCTGCCTAACAGTGCAGCCTGAGGAACCATTGTCTCTCAGAACATTTACAGAAACACCTCCCACAAACCCTGGCTGAACAAGGAAGGCACTGTTACCTGTGGGAGGGCCTGTGCAGGAAGCGGCCAGCCATTGATAAGGCTGCATGGCACTCAAGTCTTCAAACGTGATAGGACTATATGCCTTAGGGGTCGTACCCGAACTAGGTGCACGAGGAGTCGTACTTGAACTAGGTGCACAAGGAGTTGTACTCACCATCTGGGGAGCAGGAGCACTGACGGCCTGTGGAGGAGAGTTCACCATCTGAGGGGAACTAGTGAACTGTGAAGGAGGAACTGTGCTGGTGGGGATGGCACCATCGTGCACCTGTTGGGGAATGAAGGCTGTGCTTGCCTCCTGCCTCCGATACACTGGGGCTGGTCCTGAAAAGGTTAGTCCCGCTTGTCGATTGCGTGGCTGATACTGCTACTGCTTAGGGTACTGCTGCTGGTTAGGGTACTGCTTGTACCTCTTCCAGTCAGATTTCTGTGTATTCTGCCCCTGGTCCTTCTGCGGTTTGTTTGGACCTTGGCCATTATTCTGAGAACGGCCTTGATGCTGGGGTTCAGTCTGCGATTGCTTACCAGACTTAGCAGTATCTGTCTTGTTCCAGGACTGCTGCTTACGAGTTTCATACCCGTACGCACTAAAGAAAGCATCAGCCTTTTCCACCATTTGGTTTGCATCCTTCACTTTGCACATCTTGAGCTGGGCCATAAGCTCAGCAGGCCACGACTTTTCCATCTGTGTGCACAGCACAAGGTCGATTATTCCCTCTCATGTGCTAGGAGTCTCGTCCTTCTCCATCCACTCCCCTAAGTATGCCGTGAGACGGTCAAGGAACTGAACAGCTGTCTCCTTTTCCTGGAGACGCGCCTTCATTAACTGATTCCTAGCATGATCAACGGTAAGACCGTACGCTTTGATGAGTGCAGTCTTCATCATCTCGTATGTGAGATTATCTCCGTGAATTCTGTGGAGAATGTCGAGGGCAGGGCCCTCAAACAGGCTAAGGAACTGAAACCGCTTAGCTGCCTCATCCAGATCGTACAGCCGTGCCATGTCTTCGAAACATCTCTATGAATGGCTCGATTCGCTCGCCTTCCTTGTAAGAAGGAAGCTTGAGACGTGGAGTTGCTAGAACATTTGCTGAGAGAGCAGTAGTGGAGCTTGGATTAGCTGCACACCATGTGCCGATGTGCCTGAAGCCAGGGAGTCTCGCTTCAGCTTCAGCACTTCAAGCTCGTGTTTTTCACGTGACTCGCGCTTAGCACGCTCGTGTTCACATACTCGCTCTCGTTCCTCACACTCGCTCGCACTCGCGCTCGCTATCACGTTCCTCGCGCTCCTTCTGCCGTTCCTCGTGCTCACGTTGTTCTTTCTCAGGTCATGTTCGCGCTGAATTTTCCGCTCTTCACAGGCGGCATTCTCGCGTTGCTGCTCGTAACTGCAGTGCGACAGGACATAATCTCGAATTTCCTGGGGGTTAGTAAGCTTCATATCCTTGGCTTCCTGAAGGTATGTAGTACTCTGCATGATGCTCAGATTGAGACTGAGTGACTAAAGTGAGACTGATATGCTGGCTGGTGTGCAGCAGTCTACCTAAGTAAGAGTGAGTGAGTGATTCGGTAATAATTTCAAGGTAGGAGTTTATATCCTGGAATGAGGTTGCCAGATGTCAGGGGGAAAATGAAATATTGTATAACAGAGTATACAATGTATAGCTATGTGTGCTAGGAATGACTATCGAGTCGATTATTACGAGAGAATAGACTCGTGAAATCAAGTGGCGACTTCACTTTCATGCTGGTTTACTTCGCCAATTCTCTAGAGTCGAGAATTTATAGACTTTCTCAACAGTACACAGCAGAGACTAAACGCTCAAGTAGGCTGTATTATTGTACTGTTAGCCTCTGAGAAAGCTAGTTTCTCCCCTTAACATTCAAAAATAATAATAATAATAATAATAAACAGGATCTTGGCTGAGCCAAACTCCTAGCTAGCACAACAGATTTAAGGATTAATACCAAAAGCTGGCCTAAGTAACAGTCGTGATTAATATAAGGAGTTGTGCTAACGTGGAGTAGCAAAAGTGTACTAAATATGTGGGGAAATCAAACAAGACTGTTACATTTAACAAAGCTCAAGAAAACAAACTGTAAATTTATTGAATACAAGAAAATAAATTTACGTTACATGAATCAATTCAAATCAACGAAAGGGAAATGCACTCACTCAAACACTCAGACAAACAGCTAAATAACCAAAAACTTAAGCCTAGGAAAACGAAAGAAAATACTAATCTGTATGGATGAGACCGCCGCTGCTCTAATCGATCACCAAGCTGGTGGGAGCTTCGGGAATACATGCCAATACAAGCTGAGACCTGAAATCGCTAAGAAAAGAGACCGCTTGAGTTTTGTGCACAGCGCACCACACTCTCCAAGACTAAGAGACAGACTGACTGTGTTTTCAAGTGTCCGACGTGAGGAACGTGTGAAAAGGGTGTGGCCGAGTAATGGCCAGGGAGGCAGAAGCAATAATTCAGAAACTATCGCTCAGAGGAATGCATTGTCTGTACATAAAGACAATCACTCACGAAAGAATGACGAAAGTTTTGACAACTTAATGTGAATATAAGTACGCGAGTGGACGGTTGAGAGAATGAGCGAAATCTGTTGCATTTCAGAACTATTTATCGCTCCCGCAAAATCACTCGATGTCACGATTTACAATACATAATTTCATGATGTAGAAATTTCGTGACAATACTATAATTGCAAATCCCCCAGGTATCGAGTCACACACCTCACCTGCCACACGGGCTCACACACCTCAATGTCTGCCACAGGTACTTTATCTTGACTTACTTGTGGTAGGTTGTGGCGACCCTCATCCACACACTTGATGTAGCGCTACCTACTTCGTCTCTCACCTATATCATTCTTTTTCTGTCTGCCTTTCCCAGTTCCTATTTCTCCCTTCCTTCCTGTCACTTTTATTACTCTTCTTTCAAATTCAGGTGGCCCTTCACTGAGTGGCAAGCCTACATGTTTCATTTAACCCATGAAATCATTTACAATGCTGGGTAGTAACCATATAACCAAATAACGTGGTGATGAGATACCTATTATGGTACTCCTGTTAACTGGCTGGGGAGACGCAAATGTGGCGTCCATCCGGGAACCAAACCTCCCATTGTCTGTACGAGCATAGTGTCACTATGAAACGAAAACTTATCACAGATATTTTTTGCTGTCATTTATTCATGGTATTGAAAGAAGAACTCGAAATATTATTTTCATTGATCCCATGCCCAATTTTGAAGGCATGGACTTCTCAAGGCTTAAAATAAATAAATAAATAAAAAATTAAAAAAAAGTTACGCGTTACACGAAATAATACAAGAGCTTTTGCTTACTCTGTACTTTCTTTCACCATTTATTTGCCTAAAATTACCATGTCTCCATCTTGAATGCAGAGTTGCAGCAATGGATTAATGCTAGAATACAGTGCGAGTCACGAAGAGGTGCCATGGTAACGATATAGAGCAATAACATTATCTTTTTCTGCCATAGAGCTTTACACAAGATAACAGTGTATCGAAGGGGTTAGGAAGAAAATGAACTTTAAGGAAATGGCAAGGATAGAGTGTCTGTGTATATCTGTTCAACTACCTATCTGTCTATCCATTGTCAGATGCCATAATACCGTAATGGGTGGCCTCAAACAATTCACCACCACGTCGCCCTGTCCTCTGCCATTTGACTGCCCTCTCTCCAATTCACAGCTCCATCCCTCATATCTCTCCATTCAATCCCTACACATCATCTT
>JAGKTI010013446.1:0-23022 GCA_018397915.1 Birgus latro
ACAGGTGTTGGACAGACTTAGGGAGTATAGGTAAATATGGAAGGGTGTGAGTTGTGGCCGAGTGTGATTCTAATTTTGAATGCCTATACACTGCGCATCCTTCACACCTGGAACATGTCTGAAATTTTCCTCCTTCATGCATCACAGAAAATTCCAAATCTCTCTCAGCTTAGGAATATTGGCCAGCATAGGTAGTAGTAGTCGTCGTAGCCCCAGGTTCATCTGAAATGTTAACCCAAAGGACTACAAGCTTAACTTGCCCTTGTGCATTCCACCAACATCCATTTAGAGGACAGGGAAAGACCTGAGAGGCGTGTGAATAACCAGGCGGTGGAATCGCCTGGTTATATCTACTTCCCCACAAGAAGGGTACCTCTCCAGCACCAACCAGCACAGGAAAATGAGACGTAGAGGAGGTGAAATATTAGGCGAAATTTTATCCCCGGTTTACAGATCCACTCTTTTTTCTTTAAGGGGACTACTTTATGCAGCTTAATCCTCTCACGGTCGGAACAACTCTTGTATTCTATTTCAGCTAATGCCAAACGATTCTTTATCTTAAGGTTTGAGTCGCAGTAGCTTGAATGTTGATATTGTCTCCATTAACCCTCTCACGCTCGGGACATTTCTATTCCAGCTAATGCCAGACGACTTGCTTTGACAGAAGAGAGTCATAACAGCCTGAGAGTGTTGATTACCTTTTATTTCAACCACAATGGCGCTCCTTATGCTCTAAAATATAAATAAAAAATAAAAATGCTCGCCTTGCTGGACTTGTAAAGCGAGTAAAACAGAAAGGAGCTCATTTTCCTTATAAAACTAGTCCCTGATTTCCTTTCCAATGGATTTTGCATCCTCTCCATCAATCACCTATACAGTACAGTAACTTAATAGAGAAGTGTATGTTTCTCACCCATGTAGGTTAATTAGTCGAGGTACAATACCGTATATCCAGTGAGACCTGTGTGTGTGCGTGTGTGTGTGTGTTAAAAGATAAGTGAGCATAGTATTTAGGAACTTGAAAAAATAAGGTAGTTATATCTTAACAAGTCAAATACGAACAATTTCATCACCTTACCCATAAAACATCACAACAACAATACTAACATCATAAAAAAATCACACCACAGTACCAGCAAAACCTCAAACACGCCTCATTTGGAAATAGTGAGAAATCTATAACAACAAAACAGTTACTGGATTTTACCGTCTTGATCATTATTTCACATGTGTCTTTATAAGGATAAATGTCTCAGAATATATTGGACAAATTTTGAAGGTAAGTGCATGATTACTGTGTGACATGAAGTGGTAAAGGATAAGGTGGGTATGTTGCTAGTGACAGAATATAATATACTTACAAAAATAGCTGTCTAAGAGAACACATTTATCTACATATCTGTTGAATCACTAGATGAAATACTGAGTGCTATATAGAGATACCTTATCGATAAAGGACTGTAATATTGGCAAATCATCATCGTCATCATCACCCGCTCCCCTTTTCCCAGCTACGGATAGGGTGAGGTGCTTTTAAAACTGGATTAACACATACCATAAACATCTGCTCATCTTTGGTATTATGGCTATCATTAAATGCAATAAATTTATATACATATATATCTATGCAACCCTATAACAAAAATACTATGATTTATAATAAAATACTATTTCATTATTGACAAACTACGGACTTCACATAAAAGCAGTAAAATATATGGACTCTTAAAGATCTCTGGGGAAGATCTATTGTTTATATGTTATGATAATGCGTTTGTGGCACCTTCTGCACAAAGAGACTCAAGCTCCAAATATATGTTATATACACAAGCTTTCTTCTGTAATATCACTAACTATTTTTATGATTGCTTAATCACTGATCATGAGCAGTTAAGAAAATAAACTATGGCCGTTTTGTCAGTCCGTCAACAGCTACACTGACTGCATCAAATTTTATGCTTAATTCATGAACGGAATAAAGTAATTAAGCATATACACTTACTTCCAAAGGCCTGGATAACAGTCAATAATAATAATAACAAATGCAGTGCAAGTGCTATTCCATCAAAGGCATACATTAGCAGACTATCATACCTTTACCCCATGAACCACACCAGATATTAGCCTGGTTTATTCTTGCTACCTCCAGACAAGTTTATTTGCCCAGAGAAACAGTTATACTTTATGGCAAGGAGACTTGGCAAGTAAGAAAAGAAAATATTCAGATAGATGAGGGGTGATGGGAGGGGGGGATACAGGCAAAATGGAGCACACAGGAAGGAGTATGTTGATATGGATGAGTAGGGCATCACTGAATGACAAATGTGAAAATAATGTACTGTGAGAGAGACCAGGCTTAAGAGATGTCAGAAAAGTAATGCGAACGGGTTGTCTAAGATGGTTTCGACATGTTGTGAGAGAGGAGAAGGGTGACTGGTTATGCAAGACCACAGATATTACTGAAGGGGGGAAAAACGTCCCGAGACTGAGGAAGATCCGGGATGTGTCGCGTTATCTCCGTTATGTTGGGGATTGACTATGGAAATTTAACTGATCTGGACAAATCACTCCTCTCACCAGACAGCAAGGTCCATATAGCACTAAATTATATACGTAAAGAAACCGTACGAGTAAAGAACAGCAATAAAGACACAGCAGTAAAAAAAGTATAAAAATGAGAGAGTACCATGAGGAATTAAACAGAGAAATGGCACTAAGAAAAACAAAATGAATGAGAGAAGGAAAATCATGTTTTTGAAAGAGTGGATGGAAAAAAGGATTAAGGAAATTACTCAAGATGGCAACACATGGAGAGTACGAAGAGATGTCATTAAAGTGAAAGACCTACTTATCCCTTCATCTACATGTGAGGAAGGGGTTAATAAAGACTATACATAAGACTTCCAGTTCGAAAAGTCTCTCGTAAGCTGAATAAGATCGTCTGGGGATAGCAAGAACAAAAGCCATCGTACTGAAGGGGTTAGTGGACAGTAAAACGAAATAAAGATCATAAATGCTGGGCTCCCACTCTAACAGTCTGGGTCAAAAGTTCCCAACACCTGATGTAACAAATGAAATACAAACAGATAAGAATAAAAAGACAAAATCCAAATCCACATTACTCCTTTGGAAGTGCGGATGACCAGAATACTTCCCTTGACAGACTGCATAGCTGAAAAACGATCAGTCACATTTTAGAGATGGAACCTACGCAAGTCCGTCACTCCATCTGGGTGTTCTGACCACCTGACCACCAGTCGCCAAACACAACTACCCCCACTTCTGTTAACTGATACAACTCCATGGTTCTGGTTCATGTCTGTGGGGTTAAAATAAAAGAAGATACTCCTTTCTGAATTCAAAGCAACGCTATAATGAATCACAAACAGCTTTTAGTGAAGAAAATATGTTAGTTCACCAGCAGCTTCATATTGAAACAAATGAACAACTTTACACAAGGACTAACTAAGTTTTAAATTAGGAATTATCGATAGTTTATCACAGTGTATCATCATTTTCCAAGAGATTAGTACTGTACAAAAACGGCAGATAAATAAACGAATAAACAGATAAACAAAATACTGTATATACAAAACTAGACAGCGGACGCAGATTTACTTGAACGACTGATACACTGACTAAAAAAAAAAAAAAAAAAAAATAGCCTGGCTATAAAATAAATTGGCCCCTGTTATTTTAATCCTGTTTTGAGAGGTAAGAAGATTTTCAGATTTAAACATTGGCAGAAATATAAAAAGGTAAGATTTGTTTATCATCAGTTTTCCTAAAGTTCGTCCACCTTAACCTGGCAGAGAAATTTCGTCCTAGCTGAGGGGCATAGTAAGACACCATTACGAATCTACATCCTTCCCATAGCACTTCTTCGTGACTAGAATCATATTTTAATCTCTTGATACAGGTCAGTGACAGAATATGAATGTCATGGCTTTACATCCCTTCCCTAGCACTGCCTCGTGACTAGCACCATCATCCTCCAGTGTTAATCTCTTGTTACAGTTCAATGGCAGAACAAGACAATACTTTAGCTCAACGTCCCTTCCATAACACTTCTTCGTAAACCAGCGCAAGTCTCTCTTTTCACTCCTCTTTCCTTCCCTCTCCGCTGTTCCATCCTTTCCTTTCCTTTCCTCTCCATTTTCACTCTTCCTTCGTTCTTTCTCTTCTCCCTTTCAGTATCCTTCCCTTCCCTCTTCTTTCTTCCTTCCTTCTCTCTCCTCTCTTCCTACCTTCCCTCTCCTCCCATCCTTTCTTCTTCCCTTTCCTTTTCTCTCTCCTTTTTTCCTCCCTTTCTTCTCTCTTCCTCCCTTCTCCTCACTATTTTCTTCCTCCCCTTCCTCTCCTCTCTTCCTCCCTTCCTTCTCATCTCGTCCTCGTTTCCCTCTCCTTTCTTCCCCCTTTCCCTTTTCTTCCTTCCTCCCTTCCCTCTGACCTCCCCATTCTCCTTTCTCTCCCCTTTCTTCCTCCCCTCTCTTTCCACCCTTCCTCCCTTCCCTCTCACTCTCACAGTTTAGTTTAGTCTGGAGAGGGCATACAGTGGAGCCGCTCAAATGCCGCCTTCTCCAGCTGCTCTCTGTGGTCTGGATGGGCGATGCGGATGAGCTCGTGGGCGCGCTGTCGAAGGTTCTTGCCGAAGAGGTAGGCGATCCCCCACTCCGTCACCAGGTAGTGGATGTGTGCACGCGTTGTCACCACCCCGCCGCCTGCATGGGGTGGGGGGTATACGGTCAGTCATCATCATCATCATCAGTCATCATCATCATCAATCGTCATTTTTTTTTCATCTAAGGATACGTTGAGGTAGGATTCAGAAAACAAAGCAAGAGAAAATACGTAAGCTGAGGACTATCAACAGCTTACCTAGCGAAATAGGCTAGACAATCATTCAAGCCTCCGGAATTCTGACTCCATCTCACAGGCCTAACCATCTGATTTTTTTTTTTATGGGGGGAAGGGGGGGAGGGTACTCTTCTTTACAACCGCGCCAGATAGTCAATCCTTCAAGTAAGTTAGAAAGAGATGCCGTACGTTGGTCATGTGCTGCTCTGTACCAGCACTTACTTTCATTGCTTTTATCCATTTTCATCAAAATTTCGCGAGTTATCATCACCATCCTGCACTTCCTTCTCACAAAAATAAAAACGGTGTGAGAAGTGTCTAAAACACGAATATTAAAGCAAAAAGAAAAAGGAAGGATGACAGAGAGAAAAGGAAAGTTGAAATAAGAAAAATATATATTTACAGATTCCCTACTCAAGTGAATCCCACATCCATTCATTAATCATCTCTTACGTTTTATATGTAGTGCCTGGCACTGTATAGTTCAGTACTAAAAGCGTGAGTATTATGGATGTTGCTTTTACTGACAAAACTGGACCACTCCCATAACTTGAACATTAAGTGAGGGCTGCATGAAATTCGATGAATCTTAGTTAGCAGTTAGGAATGAGTCTTTTTGGTTACTGCTCAAACTGACCCTCTAGTCAGGCTACATTCGGCCAAACAGGGGTGTGCAGCTAGAATGTTAAAAAATAGAGTGGCAAAGCCAAATTATGAGGTGGCCCAGAAGGAAGTCTTGAGGTAGAATCGGGTGTATTCCCCAGGAAATTTAGGGTGGTCACTGGGGTGGCCTGGCATATTTCAGGGGTGGCCAGCGTCACCCCGGCCACACCTTTAGCCGTCATTCCTGTCACCTGACCTGGAAGGGGTTAAGGGTCTTCATCAGGTTAGAAAAACCGCACTACAGACCACCAGGTCCCAGTACAGGATAAAGATAATTATGGTAATCAAGGGAGAGACCCACCTGGCTTGAGGAAAGGTACAATCTTGCTCTCCCCTTTGGATGTGGTGGACGGCATAGCTAAGATGGGCTTCCCCAGTCCATCCCGACCCACTGCTGCCCCTCTGATGAAATCCACCTGGCCACCCACACCTGCAAGACGGTAGGGAGTAGAAAACGGGACGACTACTTAGAGAAATGTTAAATTCAGTGATTAGTAAACTGTCTCTGTAAGAAGGATGAGTCAAGGTGAGGAGGAATTAATGGTGCAATGTGGCCATGGGTGAATGTGTGCGAGATGAAAAGACAAATGTGAAGAACCCTTGCTATGGATGAACATGGAAGGGAACAGGACGTTTAGTCGAAGATGCAAATGTTCCTGACATTTATGTAAGTTGCAAGCCTATCCACTAAACTATCTTTAAAATCATAGTATTATAAGAACTATATTATCAAGCATGAAACTTCTGATGGGTATGTATAAACTGTACTTCTAGCTATCTATCTATTGCCCGACGCCTTAATCCCGTAAGGGGTGGCCACAAACAAATCGTCTCGGAATTAAGAGCTTACTTGTTTCGCATAAAATAAACAGTTTAAGAAGATGTATAACCGATATTTCCGCATAAAATGCAGATTATCAAAGGTAAAATAAACTGATATTGGTAAATTAAATGGTACTGGATATAGCGAGATAGAAACTGAAGATTCCAAAGCCAACACCACAAAAAAAAAATAATCATCTCTTTCAGCATTCAAGCACCATGTAAATAAAAAAACAAACAAACATCGCAGAACCAATCCTTCATTCTTCCCCCTGCCTGAGTACATCCGAAAAAAAAAAATGAGAAAATCTAAACTAACTCTCCTTACAGTATTCAAGCACCACAAGAATTAAAAAAAGAAAAAATAATAAAATCAGCCATTCCCTTCCCCCCTTACCTGAGTACATATAAAAAAAAAGAGAGAGAGACAAAAAAATATATAAACTAACACCTCTTGCAGCACTCAAACACCAGGTAAATAATGTAAAAAAAAATCATAAACTTTAATTTTCACTCCCTACCTGAGTACATCCTGGTGCCTATGGAGTCGGCCACCACCTGTCCCGTGAGATCCACCTCGATGCAGGAATTGATGGCCGTTACGCGGGGGTTCTGAGAGATGACCGGGATGCTGTTGACGCACGACACATCACACATCACTGGGGAGAGATGGGGAGAGGTTGAATTAAGGGTGGGGGGGAAGGGAAGATTTAGAGACAGAGACAGAGAAAGAAAATAAATGCACTCACCAACAAAGGGGTTATTGTCCACGAAGTCGAAGAGCTTCCTGGTGCCAACGATGAAGCTGGACACAATCTTGCCCGGGTGGAATGTCTTGTGTGTGTTGGTGACGCAGCCGGCCTCTACCAGCGCCACCACACCGTCACTGAACATCTCCGAGTGGATGCCCAGGTCCTTGTGGTTACCGAGCGAGGCCAGCACTGCGTCGGGGATGTTGCCGATGCCTGGGAGTTCAGAGCCGTTTTTAAAGACAGTTCACAACATATTCCTTCACATTTACTACTCAGGTGCCAAACAGGGACGCCTTCACCCAGTGGCACCAATATCACCGGGTGGTTCTACGTCGCTCAGTTACCTCCCTGTCCCCAAAAGGAGGAAGGTGGACTGTAGGAGAAGGGCAGTTTCAGCCTGCAGTCCACCGAATCACGTTCAGATAAGCCTGGGGGTCAGAGCATCACGAGCCACAATATAACAACGGTTGGAAGGGTAATTCTAGAAGGCATGTGTACTAAATAAAGAAGGTAAATATAGATATTAATTGTTGTGAGAAGAAGATAATGGTCTAAGCGTATGACTGCAGAAGTTAAAGGTAAAAGAATCACAGGAAAGAATATAATGAATCACACATTCCTGGTATCATTAGTAAGATCCTTCACTATCTAGTTTAGTCCCCACCCCTTGTCTCCTATCTCAGTTCTATACCATTTGCAATGAACACAAATATTTCCTACATATTCTCTCTCTCTCTCTCTCTCTCTCTCTCTCTCTCTCTCTCTCTCTCTCTCTCTCTCTCTCTCTCTCTCTCTCTCTCTCTACATATCTACCTGACATTCTATCCATCTATCTCCCACCTACCCATCTGCAGCGTGGCTCCATTCACCACCAAATTATCGGCAATAAGTTTTCCAATCTGGTTCTCAACATCTGATCGCGGTTTGGGCTTGTGTTCCGGCAGGGGGGCCAGACCGTCCACCATGGCGTCGAAGTGGCTCTTGTGGATGAGACCGTCGCCAAAGGTACGGGGCATACACGGATTCACCTGTTGGCCAAAGAGCAAGTAGAAGTTTTAATGCTTTACGGTCAGGGACAAAATTAAACAGCTCGGCAAAACAATTCGATTTTTTATGCAGTACGATCAAAGAGGAATAAACCAAAAAATGGATTCATATACATTAAGCCATTCTTCCCCATGGTAAGGTCGCCCATGATAATTATAGTTGATGTTTTTTATGGACGCAGAGCAAAACTACATGCCAAACTAATAATCATTCTTCAACAGGTGCTGGAAGGTGTTGGAAATAAAGAAATATCAGCTATATATAAGATCAATAAAACTATGAGTCTCATCCTTAACTCTGACATTGTTTGGTGGGAGCAGAATGATAGTAAAATTTGGTGACGTATGATGTGGGACAATATCTCGCCTATAATTCCATCATGCCTACTTCACATATATAAGCACGTTCGCCATTTTCCTCTCTGATGTATCACGTTAAAAAAGCATTATTTAAGGTCAGAGAAATATAGCAAGTTTCACCTTTGGAAGACTAGCCGGCAGAGGAAAGTGAGAATGTGGTAGGAGGGTGCGCCCATTATCCACTCACTTGATGCATTACAACTTTTCATGTGAGTGTATTGAATGACGACTCAAATATTTTGGAGCTCAGGAAACCATTTATTACGATCGATAGTTACCATATAACTAAATGTACGCCTGGTGGTCTAGCAGGTTAAGGCACTCCAACCAGGTGTTTCACATAGGGGACTGCATCCGAGAGGTGGCTGGGGTTTATTACTTACAAATAAAACTCAAGAGAAAAGTGATTGGTTACTTTCGCTTCAATGTTTGGATTAAAGTAGCCAAGATCTGGGTCCCTGCACACCTAATGAGGTAATAGAGTAGTAGGTGATAATCAGAATGATAGGGTAGTATAATCAGCGACAAAAATTCGTCTATTGTTTCAGTGAGTCTACTTCACATCTAATATCGCGTCCGCTACCTTCCTCCCTAATCTATCGTAGCAAAGAGCACCATCTATGGTGAAGGAAACACACCAAGCCTCTCCCCTAAGGAATATTATCCAGAAGAGAGAGAGAGAGAAGAAATGTTATGCGAAACGCTTGTTCCCGACTGTGCAATCTATAGATGGGTGTAAATAAATCTAATATTTTTCAAAGGCCTGTTAAGGAATGGAGCAGACTGATTACCAGTAGTTTTTTTCCTCTCCTAACGCAACAATATTGAAGCATCAGTGACTAATAAAATAAATGCACCTTTATTGCAACAGATTCATGCAAGTGGATTTTTTTTTCCAGTATCTTCCGGGAAAAACTTCATCATCATCATCATCATCCCAGCCTACATTCTCACCAAAAAGTAGGGTGAGGCAGGACCCAGAACCAAAACTGAGGAAGTTTAAAAGTAGGAGAAGTATCAAAAGTTTGCCAAATGAAATAGAACACACAGTCATCCACACATCATTCAAGTCTTCAGAAACCTGGCTCCATGTCACAAGCATAACTAACCACATATATATTATACTGTGCTTTGAATATAATACGGGATAACAGAATAAACAAGAGAAATAACACATCTAGTAGTAATAAGTGTCCTACCTGTCCGATAATATATTTTGCGTTCTGCACAGCTGCTCTGGCACAATCCACACTGGTTCCTAGAGAGCAGAATCCATGCTTGTCCGGGGGCGACACCTGCAACATTGAGAAGTGTTTAATTACTGCACACACAAACTCACCTTGGCTAATACACACAGAAATATGCATACATTATATACATACATACATATATACTCAACACCTGAAATGCAAACAAAACCTATGTACTTGTATCAGTATCGGTCCATTTGTAAGCCATGGCAAATACACATTATATAACATTAAGGACACGCAGGGTCGACAACTGCCTACCTGCATCACGGTTCATCAGCGTCAGAACAACATTCCGAGTGGGCAAACACACACACACACACACAAATGGGGATCAGAAAAGGGTGGGTTGAGTAGGAACGAACCATAATAGAAAAAAAAGAAAAGATCTACGATGAAAAATAGTAAGAGAAGACAGAATATAGCAAGTCTTATTCAGTCCTATGAAATATATATAGGCATGAATTAAGGACACACACAATATAAAAGAAATGCACGATAAAACAGTAACAGAAGGTAGAAATTATCAGATCATTATCATCATGGTCATCCTAACCCCAATTCCTCACCCAAAGACGGGGTGAGGTAGGATCCAGAATGCTAGAAAAGATAAAAACGGCAGAGTAAGAACTAATGAACAGCTATCAGGAAAGAACAAAAGCTACCTGCACGAGAGCGCGGTCGATATTGATGAAGCCCCGATGGAAGAGGTGGGTGGACTGGACAGGTAAAAACATATATATACCGGTAAATAAAAAAAATTACGATAAAAAAGTAACATTTATTTATTTATTCATTTTTTGCGGTCCCAGGCTCATATGAAACGTGAACCTGGTGTGCTACAGGCTTAAGTTGCCCCTTACCTGCAGTCCACCATCCTCCTTTTGGGGGATAAGAAAGTAGTTGTGAGACCTTTGTATAACCTGGCAGTTGAGCCATCCAATTTTATCGATGGCACCACATGAAGGGATTCCTCTCTATCACCAAAGTAACAAAGCGATATATTAAAATTAGATAAGAGCACCAATACTCTTTTACACTGGCCTAAAATTGCCATCTCTCCATCCTGGCTGCTGGGCTGCAACGAGGGATTAAAACAAAAACACAGCACTACTCACGAAGATATACTATAGGAAGGATGTGGCACCGTAGTATTATCTTATTCCGCCACTGAGTAATGTGAAATAAACAGCAAAAGAACGAAAATGTGGAACAAGTTGTAAGAGAATTATAGGTAAGAACAACGCTGGGCAGGGGATCGTTGCATTATCTTACTCTGCCACTCAGCTTCGTAAAATAAGCCGAGAAAAGACAATAATTTGGGTCAGGTTAAAGTGAAAGACCTATACAGTAAGAACAACACCCACCTGAACGTGGAGCGGTAGCACTAACTTTCTCTGCTACTAAGCTACCTATAATAAGCTGCTAAAGGTCGAAAATCTGGACCAAGTCAAGGTGAGAGAATTATAGGTAAGATACGTGAAATAATCTACAAAAGGAAAAAAATCTGGGCCAAATTAAAGTAAAAGAACTATAGGTCAGAGCATCTACCCCAAAGGACGAAAATCTGGGCCAATTTAGGGTGAAAGAACTATAACACCCACCTGTACTAAAGCGACGTCAATATTGATGATGCCCCTGTGGAAGAGAAGGGGTATCTCTGAGAGGAAGATGGGCACGTAGTCGCCGCGCCCTTCGTTGACGGCGCTGCGGCAGTTGGATCCGAGGAAGAAAGAGTTGCTGCGGAAGATGTCTGTGGGAAGAGAGGAGGGAGGTGAGGAAGAGGTGAGGAAGAGGGGAAAGAGAAGGAAGAGAAGAAGTAGAAAGAGGAGGAGGAAACGAAGAAGGGCGAGGAGGAAAAGAGGAAGGACTGCTGCAGAAAAGGAGCTGCTGCACAGGATGTCTGCGGCAAGAGAGAAGAAGGTGCGGAAGAGTTGCTAGGAAGATTTGTGAGGGAAGAAGATGAGCAAAAGGAAGAGTGGCTGTCGAAGATTATTGTAAGAGGAGGGAGATGAGGTAGAGGAAGAGCTGTCGAGGAAGATTTATTTAAGAAGCTAGACCCTTGATCTGGAAAAAAAAAAAAAGGAAATCGTCTCACCATCTCGACTACTGAGTTGCAGCAAATGAATGATACAATAATACTGCATGATGCTAGCCATAAACAAGAGTTAAGGAAGGGATGTAGGGCCATAGCAATTTCTCCTGCTGGCACTAAGCTACGTGAAAGTCGTATGGTGATAATCACAAATAAGTGCTAAGAAAAGGATGTGGAGCCGTAGAAGCGCATTTTTCTGCCACTGAGCTATGTGAAACAACCCGCAAGGCGACCAAAATCTGGGCCAAGGCATGGTTAATGGAGTAAAGTGGATTAGAGTGCTCGCTATCGATCGAGGGGTCAAGCACTGAAATCCGCCCAAGGGAAACTGGCTGATTTAAGGAAGAGAGCTTAGTAAACGAAAAACAATTCCCACTAGCTTGAGATTTTATTCTCTCTCTCTCTCTCTCTCTCTCTCTCTCTCTCTCTCTCTCTCTCTCTCTCTCTCTCTCTCAAAATCGCTCTAAATACGCACCACGCCTTACCCCTCAAAGAGAGGAGTACATAAAATAAAACTGCATCATCAAACCTGTGGAAGGAGGAAGAGGAGGAGGAGGAACTTGAGAAAAGGAAAACGAGTTTGGAAGGAAGATGTTTGGGGAGGAGAGGAGGAGGAGGAAAATATGACAGGGGAAACAAAGTGGATAAGAGAATGAGTATGGGGAAATAAAGAACAGGTAGAGTAAGATAGGCAGGGAAAGGAGTAATAGAAAAGGAGATAACTCAAGGAAGATAAGAGAAGAGGGGAATAAGAGGGATCATACCCACCGAATGAAAATAATCCTGTGCCGTTCTATTATTATTGTTGTTGTTATTATTATTATTATTATTATTATTATTTGAGAAGAGGTAAAGAGGTGGAGCTCACGTATCCCTCACCCTGGCAGTCCTCATGTGTGTATAACGCGGGTCCCTCGGTGTGGATGTGGCAGATGCTGACATTCCCGAGGCCGGCGCTCTTTCCGTGCTCCGTCAGCGCCTCCACCAGCTTCAGGGGCGTGGCGGCCGCTCCGTGCACGAACACCACGTCACCTGCAACACAGATATACGTAACGCTTGCTACTTGTTACGCTTGTGGCTGATACTGAATGTTCTTATAATACTGCCAATAATAAGAATAATAACAATAATAATAATAATGACGTAGAGATCAAGGATACGGTTCCAAGACACTGGTGGCATCAAATCCTGAGTTTACATTCATATGTAAACTCAGGATTTGATGCCTGAGTTTATCAAATCCTGAGTTTACATTCATAGGTAAACTCAGGATTTGATGCCTGAGTTTACATATGAATGTAATCCTGACTGGTGTCCTTAAACCACTACACCACCAGGCGTCTAAACAAATGTAGGAGTGTTCAAGAGAGCAGAACTGTGACTAAGACGATACCATTAAATCTTAATACGCAATTTTGTCATTTTAATATTCACTCTGTTTTTATTAAGTGTTTGACGGCTGTATAAGTGGAGAGCAGAGTTTATCGCTATGACAAGGGCTCAGGGTCGTATTTACAAACTCTCCTATGTCTAAGCAGTGTTTAAGATCGTATGTATGCACGTTTGTCTTCACTCAAACAGCTACCAAATAATTTATAATCAGATCGGAATTAGCAATTAACACACACACACACACACACACACACACACACACACACACACACACACACAAAGCCTTTAAAGTGGGTAGGGTCATACGGAGCGAAATAAGTGACAGACTGTATTCTGGTCACTTTATCTATGTGTAAAATTGGCCTTTCTTAATCTTGGAATCTGAGCTATGACGAGAGTAAGGTGAGAATATGATACTAGTCACGAAGAAGTGCCATAAAAAAGAGTGTAGAGCCGTACCGCAGTATAGGATGTAAATGGACGAAAATCTCCGCCAAGTTAACGTAAATGAACTATAGCACGGTATATGAGATTACGAGATTGCTGTGGTTGGTAGAAGACAGATGGAAAGATAAGGCACTGTAGGATGGTATATGAGGGTGGGTGGCGTGCTGTGGGAGGAAGGGTTATACTGCACACCCCTATAAAAAAAATAAACAAAGATAAAAGTATCACGCCCCTGAAGTTCGACGGTTCTGGACACGCACAAATCCACCAGATACAGACAGATTCATAACGAAGGTATCCCAGAATATACTGTACACTATAACACACCTTATGTAATTTTAGAGCAATGATAAATGCCAAGATTAATATCAGCTTTTCCATCAAAAGTTGTCACATACCATAACGCTCCGTCCGTTTAAAAAAAGATGGGAGCTTGAACAGCCTCGATTGTCACTTTTTTTTTTTTTTTAATGGTTGTGTGTACTTAAGGATAAAAATGCGGGGAAATTTTTGAAACTAATTTTGCCATGGCCACCCCTTACAGGATGCGATGACAGGCAATATAGGAGATGGTGATTGGAGAGGTTTTCAGACCCAGCTTCTTTTACGACGCTACTGGGGATACTGTCATCAAGTGGGAGAGGAAAATGAGGTATGGAAACCGAGGTGGCAAGAGAAATAGTGATGATGATGATGATGATGATGATGATGCTGATGATGCTGATGATAAAAATGATAGTGATGATGCTGAGAGAGAGAGAAAAAAAAAGAAAGATGAGCAGTATGGGTACAGGTAGGTAACATATGGCTACCCTTGAGCATAAGGAAGGAAGAGATTGGGAAGGATGGAGCGCTATCACCTGTCACTGAGGAAGAGGGAAGGAAGAGAGGAGGGGTAAGAGAGGGAGGAAGAGAGAGGAAGAAGAGAGGGGGAGGAAGAGATGGGGGGAAGAGAGGGAGGAAGAGATTGGGAAGGAAGAGAAGGAGGAAGAGATGGGGAAGGAAGAGAGGGAGGAAGAGATTGGGAAGGAAGAGAGGGAGGAAGAGATGGGGGGGGAGAGAGGAAGGAAGAGATTGGGAAGGAAGAGAGGGAGGAAAAGATGGGGAAGGAAGAGAGGGGAGAGAATGAAAAGGGAGGAAGAGAGGGGAGGAGGATGAGAGGAGAGGAAGAGGAGAGAGGAAGATGTGAGTGGAACGAAACAGCGAGAAGGTAGAGAAGGGAGGAAGCGAAAAAGACGGGAGGGATGGGCGAACGAAGGAGGTGGAGAGAAGAAGACCAATGATGATGATGATGATGATGATGATATTAACACTATATGAGAATCTATAAAACTGTGTACTACTTAATAACAAATCCTTAACCCCGTTTCTGTAGGTCTGTTCTCTATAACCCCGCGCTATAAATGAGCTGTGAACAAGCTCTGACGTCATCGCTGCGTCATAACAACGCATTCTTAGCTTTCAGTTGTGGCTTGAGAATAACACTACAGTTGGGGTCAAAAGTTCGGCTCGTGTTTCACCTCTTCTGCTTCTCACTTTCCTCTGCTAGCTAATGCACAATACCTAAAGTGAGAAACCCATACACGATTCTCTGATATGCGTCAGGGAGGAAAAGTACAGACGTCCCAGTAGTAGTAGTAATAGTAGTAGTAGTAGTAGTAGTAGTAGTAATAGTAGTAGTAGTAGTAGTAGTAGTAGTTAGTTGTCCTGAAATGTGACCCCACTGGACCACAAACCTGAGCTGCCCTTTAAGTGCAGTTCACCATCCTCCGTTTGAGGGTATAGGAAAGTAGTTGAGGGACGCTTGTACGAACCAGGCAGTGAAGCCGCCAGGTAATATCGGTGCCACCGCATGAAGGCGTCTCTCTTCAGCGCCTGACATGGCCCAAGTGTAAGGCAGACACAGTGGAATAGTGGGTCCAATTATAAGTAGCTTTGGGGATTTCCTAACAACTATTCCTTTGCGACTTGTTCCACTTAAGTATCCCCTGTCATGTCGCTGATTCAGTTTATGTCGATACTGGAACTATATAAATAACAAAAAATTTTGTAGGCGCAATGTGGGAGATAAATCGCTAAGGAAAAAGTGCTACGAAGCGTGCTACACTACCTAAAACACAGTCAAGTAGCCGAACTCCTGACCCTGATTGTACTCGTACTTCTAACTGGCTATATCCCTGACAGTTTACAGTACATTCAGTATTGATCGTACCCATCACCCCTTCAGCACAACTTCTTAAAAAAAAAAATCTAAATGCCGCCAGAGATTTCTTTCAGCTGAGGAAACACCTCTCGTACTCAAGTTGACGGTTTAGCCTACTTCCTTGACAGTTTAAATATTTGACGATACTCTTCTTACTCTAATTTGGCAAAGCTTTTCATCTTTTTTCATCTTATTCCACGTATATCAGTGGTCGAAAAAGACAATACTACGGCTCTACATCCCTTCCATAGCACTTCTTCGTGATCAGCACGGTATTCTAGCGTTAATCTACTGTTACAACTCGGCAGTCAGCATGGAAAGAGGGCAATTTTAGACCACGTTAGAGTAGAGAGAGTATAGTTCAACCCTGACACCAAATAACGCTTAAAACTTTGACACTAAATAACTTCCACGACAACCTCCTAACCTCTTGTCAGGTGATGCTTTTGACTGAGCTATTCCTGCTACCGATTTTTTTCAGCTTAGGAATGAAATCTTGTGAAGGGGTTAATTGTAAGCTGGCTATGTCTAACGTCTCCTGGGGAAACCGACACAATTCTGGGACTCTCTCCTCTGTGTGGAGATTGTGGAGCTTCACACACACACACACTTTTAAGCAAGTACGACCTTACCAAGTTTTGGGACTGACCCATTTTCAGCAGATGAAGACAAACCGACTCCTGAATAATATACCTAAGTGCAATATCAGCAATAAAGGGACTGAAATACACAGAAAAGATCTAAAGTGACTGATTATTCTGACCATAGTTCGTTTACCTCATCTTTGACTCAGATTTGTCCTTTTGTTGCTTATTTCATGTGACTCATTGACAGGAGGAAGTGCTGCGGTTCTACATCCCGTCCACAGCTCTGTCGTATCCACAGTACCACCATAAAATTAATAACGGTAGGAATGACACAATACCTGACTTTTTTTTTTTTTTTTTACCGTCCCTCATTAATACTACTTTAACCCTTCGATTCGAGGACGTTTTTGTATTTATTTATTTTGTTATAATCTTGTTATCTCCGTGTGACTTACTTTCCTTACAAGAGACTATTGGAATGGTAGAAGTTTGGTCTGGTCTTCATAACCATTTCACAAGTAACTACTTACAGCTCCTTCCTAAACTGAGTACAATCGTCTGATGGCATGGAATGAAAATACAAATGTTCACTGACTGATGTGGTTCATATACTTTCCCTGTTTACTTCTCATGACGGTGATAACGTAACTGACCGGATTTGACAACAGACACAGCCTCTTCTGCAGTTTTCCATGCCGGCGCCCTCTTCAGCGGGTGGAAAGGCTCGTGCGAATAAGTGTAGTATGTCCTCATACTACCCCTGCCCCTTGCGAGACACCGCACAAGCGCCTTCATAACTTCTGAGCGTCGTGTTTTCTCGAAGTGTCGGCACAAAAGTAGGTCGCGGAGCGAGGTTCACTGACCGGCGACGAGGAGCGGCACGAATCACCCCCACAGCTGCTAGACTGACACTGCTCGGTCGATAGCCTTACTTCTTATCCGCACGGGTCTTCAAACCAACTTAATTTTGGGACAGTTGTAAGTCTCTATAAAATGAGCTACGAAGTTATGTTCCAATAATATAGTTAGCAGATGCCCAACCTAGAATGTATAACTGTACCAAAACATAACAGTGACTGCTACACCTCTGCGTTATGACCGGAAGTACAGTGTTCACGGTTGTTCTTCTAAAAATCACGTATCTGCCAACTGTACAATAGTTCTCTCCATTTCCGTTCATCGTTAGAGCGTGTGCCCTTACTGGAGAACAAAACGCATGTAGCCAGTCTCAGTAAAGCTTAATTAACATCTCTACTGCAAAAAATCTGCTGCTCCAAATTAAATATGCGCAGACAGGTGTTACGTAATCGGTAGAGAATCTTTCATGCACTTAACCTTGAAATTTACTTCATGAAGGTGTTATCGGATGGCGGGCTGAGAGAACACCTCCCTTCATGCACAAGGCCGTATTCTAGGGGCACTGGATGGGTTCGTAGCTTCATTTTCTTAGCGATTTATTATACTTCGTACTCTACGCCTTCATAGTCTCTTTATTCTCGTTTTTATACGGACATGGTTTGCATCAATAACATGTAAGAGGATACTAGATGCAATGTGAAGAATGAGTCGCTGAGGAAGAGGTGTTACGAAATCTCCAGAGCCACTTAAAATACTGTCCTTAACCCCTTCACTTCGATAACGTTAGCCAAGTGTATTCTGGCTACCTCCAAACGATTTTATTAAGCTTAGGAAAGAGCTCTCGTATGGGGCTAACTAACTCCCCCTGTTCGAAGTGCCGTCCCTAACTTGACTAAAATCACCTAGACTACCAAGAATTAAATAAAAACAAGAAGCACAAAGAGAGTGCAACACCCCCATCGTACAAAAGGCCTATGTAAAGGTCCGTCCATACGATCAGTGGGCATGAGTAGCTTTGGAGTGTGGTAATGAAAAATAAAAAAATGTGGAAAGTAATCGTGAAGACATGATGACCTGAAGCGCCTTCCCCGTTCCTGAGCTGCTGTTTGTAGCGAGATTCTTTACCATGCTTTGAACCACTCTTTGACTGCTTGCTTTCAAAATCGAACGAATTCATCTTTATCTGACCCTAAACAAGTATCTTATCTAAAATTACTTTATCGTGTGACCTTGGCCTATTACCGATTGTTCTGAAAGTAAATTAGTTTCACCCTCGCTTAACCTTAAATACTTCCACCTCGTTTGCTCCAAATTGAATTTCGCTCATTTGAGTTGAGTGGCCGTACCTCTGACCTTGCCCTGTGACCTTGACCTTTAACTATTTGTTCTCAAAATTCAATCCTTGCATTCTTGCCCTTTCCTCAACCCTTCCATAAGGTTTGATCTCAATCGGATCAAAACTGTTTAAGCTGACCTTGTCCTGTGAGCTTAACCTTTGACCTACTGTTCTCAATAACAGTAAGTTTGCATCTTGGTTGACCTTCAACCGTTCCACTGTTCTGCTAAAATAGGATCATAATTGTTTTTGTTAAGGAACACACACACGGGTCGAAGTTTGACCTTGTCCTGTGACCATGACCTTTGAGTGTTGTCAAAATTGAGTCACTTTATTCCTGCCATACCTTCAACCGTTATCCGAAGTTTGGTCTAAATTGGGTAAAATAAATAAATAAATAAATAAAATAAAGTGCTTAAGTGTATTTTGCTAGGCTAACAATTGACCTAGACTTGTGACATTGACCTTTGACATATTCTTAAAAACAAAAGGTTGAATCTCAACCCTTCCACTCAGTTTGGATAAAATCGGATAAAAGCCATTTATTTCGTTAACACACACACACACACACACACACACACACTGGCGCGAGTTGAAGGGTGTTAATAATAGTTAGCGTAATTTGTTCCGTTTTCTATTTGATCAAAATGACAGAAAACGGTGATTAAAAAGGCGTCAATACTCGCTACGTAACCCATTCTGTCCGTTCACTTCTCTTCATATTGCTTCCACGCAAGTTTTTCTGCTTAAAAGTGATATTCATTTCTGGGGTTAGATTTGCCCTGTATTTATTTCATCACTACATGAAGTCAGGCCTTTATTCCGTCATTAGTAACTACAACAGAATCACCTTTATTTATTCCGTCATCAGTTAAAGAGATCACCCTTTATTCCGTCATTAGTAACTACAAGAGGTCTCCCTTTATTTATTCCGTCGTTATAACTAGAAGAGATCATCCTTTATTTATTCCGTCACTAAAGAGGCTTTTCTCTTATTTCTATTCCGTCATTACAGGAGTTCCTCCCTTATTTATTCCTTCACTAAAAGGGTCCCTCCTTTATATACTCCGCCACCACAAGAGGTCTTACCTTATTTATTCCATCACTAAGGAAGTCCTCTCTTTATTTTTCCGTCACCGCAAAAGGCCTTTCCAAAACAGAATAAAATTGCCTTCACAATCATTTTCAAATACAAAATCTAATGATATACCAGAAAGCCACTCCTCTTATACCGTCAGGCTTACTATACGCTTTTCACCTTAACATGGCCCAGATTTTCGTCTTTGAAGCCTTATTCACGTAGCTGTGTGGCAGAAAGAGACAATGTTACAACCATACTTTCCATAGCACTTCTTTGTGACTAGCATCATGATATAGTGCCAATCTGCTCTAACAACTCAGCACTGAAGATGGAGACATGGCATTTTTAGGGAAAGTCAGAGCAATAAGTAAGAGGATCGCCTGTGTAATCAACTATACCCTTTCTACTTTAACTTGATCTAATATTGCCATCCCTCCACCTTCAATAATAAGTTGTAACAAGCGATTAACATTAGATGGTGATGCTAGTCAAGAAGAAGAGCTACGAAACGGAGATGGAGCCGTAGTTTTGTCTTATTTAGCCATTGACCTATGCGAAATAAGCTGCAAAAGGACGAACATCTGGACCAAGCTAGGTTAAAAGGACTATAGTGAAGCGCCTCGATCGCAGTATGAGGAATGCCACAGTTTTTTTTTTATATGTAGTGCCTTTTTTATTAATTGCTACCGCCAGATGGACACATGGATGCAACGACCTTTTTAAAAATGGTAAATGAGAATAAACAGAAACCGGTAACAAATAATGAAGCAAATATAGATAAAGGACTCACACCACTAAATCCTCAAGCTGATAGATGACAATAAACAAATAAGAAAAAAACACAAACATCGTCACTAATACCACAAAAAATATGAATATGAATATACAGAGAAGTAAATATAAATCTCTAATACATAAAAAAGATAACGAGAGTAGACTAAGTAGAGAAAGAAATAACAGAACCGGAAAATATAGCCCTAGACATCTTAAAAAATAAAAATAAATAAAAAACGATAAATCACAACAAACAGAAGTGAATATAAACAACGGTACAGCTAAAGAATACATGACAACAAAATTCCCACCATCCCTTCAAGGCCCAACGCAAAAGGAAAGCACTGACCTTGAATACGAACAAAGGAGTTAAGAACAAAACTATTGATCAGGCAACTAGATATGACCTTGCTACTCTGTGCAGCTTAACAGAAAGAGGTAATGACTGCAGCAACAGACATTTCTTTCCGTCCAGTTCTGTCTAATGTAGTGATTCCAAACTTTATTCCTTTCTATGATGTGTAAAATGTGTCGTTTGTTAAGTGACGTCGCAGCACCTTTTCCTCAGTGAATTATTTTGTATATTGCACCTTAGCATTCTCTGCCGTTTTATATCGCTAAAATATCAGTAACATACATAAGATATAAGCGTGAAACATGAAAATAAATCGTTAAGGAAGAAGTGTTAGAAAATATCCGAAGCCTTTTAGAGGATGACAAGTGCGACAGCATTCGTGTCCCCCATCTACATCATCCTTTAATGACGCAAAGCAACGTCTCTTAAACGTGCATGAAAACGCACTGGATGAACGTACGTCAGTCAGGTGAAATGAAACCTCGGTGGACGACCGACGTAAGTTATCTGCCGGCAACTGGAATATCATTGGTTAAGAAACATAGTAAGGGTTCAGAAGGGATCATATTCCCTGTGGAATCGATTACATGCTTTCAGTTTGATACTAAACATCTTGGAAAAGTTGCTCTGCAGTGACAGCTAGACGAGAGAGAAATAACCACCCAAACAGCCAAACTGCTCGTAACAGGGTAGCGTCCACTTCTCATTCAGAACGCAGCCTCTCTCAAAAGCCTTTGGCAAATGAGTCGCTTTGGAGTTCTAGGAATTCATCTTGCATTCCCTCCACGACTTCCTTAGTGACCTGCAATGTCCCTTGGCATCTCTACAGTAATAGTTCTCAATTCTGGCTTTATTTACTTTAATTTTCGATAGAAATTACTTTTTTTTTCACTCAGCCATTGTTTCTATTGTACAGAAAAAATAATTACTGGAAACAAAAACCACTGCGTAAAAAATCAGCTCTGTACATAAACTCATGAAAATAGTAACTACAACAATACTATAACTAATAAATCAGATAACCATAAACACCAATACCATTTCAAGCAAAATGACAAACATCCTTAAAAGTAAAGAATACACAGTAACAAACACAAAATAAAAATAAAAAAGTAACATCCTATGTGGATTATACTAGCATCACCAAGGAACCATCATTAGCATCATCACCATCAGCAGCATCACTATCATCATAATTATCACCACCACTAACATCATCATAATCATCTGAGCTTAACTTTCCACAAATATAAGGAGTTAGTATCCAAAAAAAGGGGTGGGGGGAAGGGGGAAAGCACAAAAATCAGAACTTATTTGACATTTTTCTGGTCAACAACACAGGCCTAATGTCTTCCGCAATACGGATTTCATTCGTCACTTCGATCCGATAACGTATTTTATATTTTGTTCTTGGTATCTCCAGACGATTTAATTCAGCGTAGGCGAGGGGTTACGTCTCGATAACGTAATTTATCGTGCTTGGTTCGTTTTTACCACTTGCCACCGATCTCGATAGCGTGGTCGTATGTACTTGTAGGGAGATAGGAAGTCGATTATGGATCATTAAGCACAGCCAGAATAAAGTCGTGAGACGTATTATCAACGGGGTGAGTTACAGCACTCTTGGGTTACGGAGTTTTATTATACAGTTATAGTGAATAGTGATTTATAACGAACAGCGTGACGGCCACAAGCCTCTAATGATCCTGGTGCCAGGCATTCTCGCCAGTCCTCTCTCCCTTTTTCTGCTTACTCTGCCCTCATTGTGCTTTCGGGCATTCTCTGACCCCTTCTGCCCTGAAGGGAAGCTCTCCGACATTATATACAGGTTGGAGAGGAAGTTTGGTGAGGTAGTAGTGTCTGAAAGGTATCCCGTTCACGTGGACTTCCACATGTTTGAATACGTCATGAAATTCTTGGTTTGTCTGGACTACGAGGATGTAAAGGCTTCTTGATGGTCTGGGACAACAAGATTGTGTTTAGACATTATGTGAATTGACATTCCTAGTGAGAAACTGTGTACGTCTTCCTCAGACACTACATCCTTTACATTATGTTTATGAGATATATACTAATGCCTATATAATATTTACATAGGTACCTATAGTCTTCATTAACCCCGTGACTACTAGGGTGTTGTCCTA
>JAGKTI010013447.1:0-23021 GCA_018397915.1 Birgus latro
GGGAACTAGTCTCGACGGCTGATGAAACGGGAGCTCCAGCTCTCCCTGTCATCAGCTTTCCATCCACCTTGGGAGTACTGTCCTGCTCGACTGGTGCTATAGTCTACTCCTACTGTGTGTAGTCTATAGCTCCCCTCTTAGTGCTTCTGTTGAGGGGGTAGATATAGACGACCTTGTTCGTGATCTTGCTTCCCCGTTTTTTTACTGGGTGATCTGAATCGTCGTCACTCGCTGTGGGATGATAGTGTTACCAACTCCAGAGGTGCTATGGTGTCTTGTATTGTGAAGGATGAGAAGTCTGGGATGTTAAATTCAGGTGAGATGATGTACTTTCATGGCCAGATAGTGTTTTCATGGTCATTGACTGGTCTTTGTGCTCAGCTACTGCTATTTTAGTTTTTTGTTGTGTGTTGCCAGATTTACATGGAAGTGACCACATCCCAATTATTTTAACTTCTGCCGAGTATGAGCGACAATGTCGTCTTCCTCGCTGATGCCTGGATAAGGCGAACTGGCCACTCTTCAAGGAGTTATGTTCCGTTGATCGCACTGTGGACGATTTTGGTAGTACTGATGAGGCGGTGGCGTATATAACTGATGTAATGCACTCAGCAGCTCTTTTATCCATTCCCAAAACTTTTGGTCGATTTCCTAAACGTCTAGTTCCCAGATGGACTCCTGAAAGGACTATTGCAGTGAGGGCCAAATGGGTCGCTTTCTTTCGGCTTTGCTGTCAACGTGGGGACACTCAAAATATGGTAGCTTTTCAGAGAGTGCATGTTCACGCACGTCGCATATTGAAGGAGGCCAGACATGCTTCATGGCGGGAGTATGTTTCCTCCCTTCATTTGAGGACTTCTCTCACTCGAGTGTGGAACCGGGTCAGAATTATTTCTGGCAAATTTTCTGTTCCTTCCCCTCCTGTTTTATTTGATGTTGGTGGAACTATAACTGATCCCTTCGGTGTTGCTGAAGCATTTGGCAAAGCACTTTGCTGGTGTGTCTAAAAAGGCTACTGAATCGTATTAAGCATGCCAATGTCAGCACTTGGAATCCCATAGTCTCAGCTTTACATCTTCTGGGAGAGAGTCTTACAATGTCCCCTTTTCTGTTTCTGAACTTTAGGCGGCTTTGTCACATGGTCATGATTCGTCTCCAGGCTGTGATGATATTCCATATGCCTTTGTACATCAAATATCTGATGAATCCTTTTCCATTTTTCTGGTGCTATACAGGACAATTTGGTGTACTGGTGAGTTTCCGTCTTCCTGGGGCGTTGCTGTAGTTATCCCCATCCCTAAGCCAGGAAAGGATCATCTGCAGGCAACAAATTATCATCCCATCTCTCTGACATCTTGTGTTTGCAATGTGTTAGAGAAGATGATAAATGGCCAACTCATATGGTATTTAGAGAGTTTCAGTTACACATCACCAGTCCATTATGGTTTTCGTAAAATGTGATCTGCCTCTGATGCCCTCCTGTTCTTAGAATCTTCTGTCTGTGAGGCTTTCCCCACTAACCAACACCACGTCACGGTCTTCTTCGTTCTGGTGAAGGAATACAACACTATCTGGCCTCATGGCATTTTATTTTCCTTTCATGAGTTTTGTCTTCATGGCCATTTGCCCGATTTTATTAGGCAGTTTTTTCTAACCGTTTTTTAAGGGTGTGTATTGGGGGTGTGCTTTCTGATGCCTGTCCACTCGAAGATGGGGTGCCACAGGCAAGTCTCTTTAAAGTCACGCCCTTTGCTGTGGCTATCAACATCGTTATCAGTGTACTTCCCAATGCGGTCTGTGGTTCTTTGTATATTGATGACCTGTCAGTTTCTGTCTCTGCATCTCGTATGTTCTTGGTTGAGAAGTTGCAGTTGGCACTTAATAGGATTTCCCAGTGGGCTGAGGCACGTGGTTTCTGTTTTTCTTCTGCAAAGACTGTGTCTATACATTTTTTGTCATATTCATGGTATTTATCGGGACCTGGACCAATATCTTCATGGTTGCTGAATCTCATGTGTGGAACAGACTCAGTTTCTAGGTGTTACCTTTGATAGACGACTGACCAGGTTCCTCATTTCCGATATATTATGTTGACCTGTATTAAGGCCCTGTGTCTCCTTAGGGTTCTGACTCAAACCTCTTGAGGTGCTGACCGTCAGAACCTCCTCCACTTGTACAGATCTCTTATTCTTTCTAAACATGAGTGTGGGTGTGAAGTTTTCTCTTCTGCTATGGAGGCCTGTCTCCATATGTTGGATTCTGTGTACTGTGCTGTTGTTCATCCAGCGACTGGAGCTTTTAAGTCGTCCATGGTTTCGAGTTTGTTGGTGGATGTTGGCATCCTCCCCCCTTGGACTTGCACCGCCAGTTATTGATGTTGAGGTCTTGGTATCGGGTTCACTGCCTCCCGGATTTAGTGCCCTGTGTCATTGTCTCACAAGATTCTCATTCTTCACTTTATGTTGCTCGCCTGAGTTTCCTGAAACCGGTCGGGACTGGACAGATTAAGAAAGTATCTGAACAAGGACAAACAATGAGGGATCTTGCTAAATTTCCTTAGTTGTTAACACTAAAAATTCTAAATGAAGGTGAAAATGTCGATCAGAAAAAACATTATACATTCACCGAAATCATGCTACTATTTTAATAAGTCAAGAAAGCCATTGATTTACAACAACAGCGTAATACTTCCAAGGTGGATGTAAAGCTGATGATAGGGAGACTTAGAGCGCCCTTTTCAACGGCCCTCAGGATTAGCATGTGACTCTTATCTTTGCTGACTCTTTTAAGTTTTTTAGTAACACTGGGAGAGGGAAATCATACTCTACTATACATTTACCTCTAACTGTCAACACCAAACTACATTCACATTACATACCACACTTCCTGTTCAAAAATGTACAAAATTGGCGGGTCAGCACCCAGCCTCAGAGTCCTCAGCAGGACGGGGTACCAAAATTTCCTCATCATCAGCTCCCCTCCCAGTTACAACCAAATTAGATACACGGAACCATTGTCTGACTCACTCTCTGTTCTTTTCTGGAACACTGTTGACCTTTCCTCTAATTTTCTCGCTGTTGAACACAACCTCTCCTCCTCTAAACCTCACCTTCTTTTCCTCACTGAGACTAGGCTGTTTAGCGAATAACAGCATACCATTCTCCATATCCTCCAACTTCTCTATACTAAAACCCTTCACCATATCATCCAACTTTCTCTATACTCACTCCAAAGCCAAAGGTGGTTGTTGTGTGTATGTACAGCTGCGTTTATAAGTAGGGATACACATCTATAGGGTCAGGTCTGTTATGTCAGCCTTGTCTGTCCCTTCATTGTCAGTTTGTCCCCATCACATCCCAAGGGTAGGCTATTAGCTGTTCTCTCATGTGTCCATCAGTAGGTCTGTTATTGATAAAAAGAGCCCTCTTCTCTCTCACGTGTCTCTCTTTCTGTTTTAAGAACATTCCTCTACCCATGAGGGCTCTGTCCCTGTCTATACAGATAGTCCTAAGTCTGATGCGGGAGTTGGCTTTGGTGTCATATTCCCTTCCTTCTGTCGGGTCGGTAGCCTTCCTAGTAATGTTTCGTTTTTTACAACAGAACTTTCTGTTATTATACTTGCCCTTCAAATCATTTTTGCTCTTCCCCAATCCTCTTGATTGTTTTTAGCTACTTCCGTAGTGCTCTTTCTGCATTCGAATCTTTTAGTTCCTTTCATCCATTGATTTTTATCTATTTTGGAGTGGCTTTACCTACTCGGCCGTCATAGCCATCAGGTGGGATTTTGTTGGGTCCTGCCCATGTGGGAGTCTCGGGGAATGAGCGGGCTGATATGCTGGCTAAGACAGTGGCAGGTCAGCCTGCTCCTGCCTTGGTGTCCTCGCCTTCTCTTCTTGTCCCTGAGTCAGATTTTCGCCCATATTTTAATGGTCTGGATTGACATTGTTTGCAGGAATGCTGGGATGCTTTGGGGGCCAAAGCTGCGTACAATCTGTGCAAAAGTTTGCTTTCTCAGTTACAAGAGCTTGTCTTGCTAGTGGGAGATGGTCTTGTGCTGCCTCCACATTGGCCATGCCCGTTTCTCTCATTCCTACTTTTTGGAGGGGGGCCCCCCTCCTGTCTGTGAGGACTGTCTTTTCCCACTTGCTGGTGGAGTGTCCCAGTCTTGGGCACTTACTCCGCCGATACCTCACTGACCACAGGGCAGATGATGGCATGTATTGTCTTTCGTCTGAGCTCGGTGAGGATGGCTCTTATATCTGAGGGGGAACCTTCTTGTTTGTGGAGGAGGCGGGGCTGCTTTGCAAGTTAGTGTTCTTTTACTTCTCATTATATACTTGTGTTTTGATTAGTAGCAGTTTGTGTCTGGCAGCATATGACCCTGGCAGTTGCTCCAGCTGTTATGTTTTTATGTTTTAGTCAGTCAATCAATCCATGAAATTCCAGTTTTGCTGATGCTGCCCAAATCTATGTCACTGATGTAAATGATAAGTAGGAATGGGCCTAGAACTGAACCCTGGGATACTCCACTCGAAACTTAAGCCCAGCCAGACGTGTCCTCATTGACATCTAATTGCTGGTAATGGGAAGTGAGACAGTTCTAAAAAAAATCTCAAACACTGATATTCATGTGCATGAGTTATGCTATAAACACCCAATCAGATACATTAGTGAACTCTTTCTGTAAGCCCAGGTAAAGAATATCAAGTGGCCAGTGCCAGTTATATCCAGAAAGACCTCAGTGGAAAAACTGAGCCAAACTGATCAGACACAAACGATGTTGTCTATAGACATGTTGTGAGTCATACTGTAACTTACTGATTCTAGATGATCTACAATTCTATCATCAACTATACTTTCAATTTTTTCTACCACAGAGGTCAATTGGATTGAAATTTCCGTGGACACTGCCTTCAAACTTAATAAAAATGAGGGTTACAGTTGCTTCCATCCAACCTGCTGGAACTTCTCCAGTAGGCAGCAACTAATTGAAGACAGTAGGCAGGTGAATGATGACTTGGTTACATACTTCTTGAAGTATCCTTGGGAGAAAGTCGTCAGCATTGGGGGAACTGTTAACACTTCAGTTAGCAAGCCTTTCCGACGCTCGTACTTCGATATATTGAACATTTTCTAAAGTCACACCTTCATGAGTAATGCCTGGCTCTGAGACATCTGCCTCTTCTTGTCTGGTGAACACTAATGAAAGCTGAGAATTCAGAATGTCTACTACTTCATGATCAGAGTTTTGTAAAACTTAGATTGCATCATGAAATAGGCCAATTTGGTTCTTCCACTGCTTTCTACTGTTCACCAAAGCACTGTTGGTCCTGCGTACATACAAGGTGTTTGAAAAATAGCGTTCGTAAATTTCAGAATGAATAGATTTGGATAATATAAATGTACTTTACTATGTGACATTTTTGAAAATTTGTCATATTTACCGTGATATTACACATTTTATGTTTAACCCTTAGGTGCTGGGGCACGTTTATTGACGTGTTGGTAGAGGCCTACTGTCCACGTCAATAGACGATTTGATTTTTCGCGGGCATGTTTGAACTTCGTAGTGTGCCATATGGACTCAGATTATTGTCCCGGCATGGCTGGTGCACGGGCTGGTGGCTGGGGGTGGGGGCGGCGGGGGTGGGGGGTTGGTGGGGGAGGGGTGGGAGGGANGGCCCGGGGTTGTTTTGGGGGGGGGGGGGGGGGGGGGGGGGGGGGGTGGGGGCCCGGGGTTGTTTTGGGGGGGGGGGGGGGGGGGGGGGGGGGGGGTGGGGGCCCGGGGTTGTTTTGGGGGGGGGGGGGGGGGGGGGGGGGGGGGGTGGGGGCCCGGGGTTGTTTTGGGGGGGGGGGGGGGGGGGGGGGGGGGGGGTGGGGGCCCGGGGTTGTTTTGGGGGGGGGGGGGGGGGGGGGGGGGGGGGGTGGGGGCCCGGGGTTGTTTTGGGGGGGGGGGGGGGGGGGGGGGGGGGGGGAACCCCAGCAGTGAGAATGGCTGTGGTGGAGGATGGGGGGAGGCCAGCGTAGGGAAAGTGTGGCCTTGGAACCAGCTGATACTGATTTGGGGTCGGGGTTGGGGTTGGGAGGGGTGGGGTGGGTTGGGGTGGTAGGGAGGGCTACAAGTGGCCCCTGAGGGATGTGGGGGAGAGTGTATGGGCTTAAGTACACTTGAACTGACCATAGGGAGTATCACACTGTCAAGAAGCACTAAAAACAGGGAAATAATGTGTAAATAGTGTGTAAATAATTGTGAATACCTAAATAAACATGTGTTTGATAGAAAATAAGTATGACGGAAAACATAAAATATGCCGATCTTTATTGGTTACTTCTTGTGTGTTTTTTTCTCTTTTAGTTGTAAGATTGTGTTCATATGGCATTATGAATTAGTGAGAAATACAAAGAACCAAAACTCATTTTGGCGCTAGATAATCCTCCCTCCTTCGTCCACCACCACCACCGCGACTTTGAACACGTTCAGCCCAGCCACCACGCATGACCTCCCTCACACACCCCCACCACCTCCACATCTCCAAGAGAGAGTAAATACGTGATTTTTATGTATTTTTTGTCATTTGTGATTGATTTGTAACGAAAAAAAATATTTTGGGGAAAGTCGATTATCCTGAAAATAACCCGGTTCTGGGAGTGGATAGGTCTACCCAGGCCTGGTACCTAGGGGTTAATAGGAAACTCTAGGGGATGAAAACGATCAGTAGCTTACTGTCACCACAAAACCTTTATTTTTTCATAAATTTGTGTACAACGATGTATTGTACACTACAAAATTACAAGAGGTGCTCGAAATTTCTCCCCTCCTCGTTGATACAGGCTTGGGCTCAGCGTAGAAGTGACTGGCGTACACAAATACCCTTGTTGTGTTCCTTACTTCTCTCCACGCCTTTTGAACTCTTTGCCATAGTTCCTGACAGGTGTTGACTGGTGTAGCATACACCCTGCTCTTCAGGTGTCCCCATCGTCAAGTGGAGTTTGGTCGGGTGGGCTAGGTGGCCAGGCAATAGGATCTCTGCAGCCTATCCACTTGTCAGGGTACATAGCATTAAGGAAATCCCTCGTACCTCATGCAGAGTGAGGTGGAGCCCCATCATGCTGGAACCACATTTAAGTACATGTTCTGAGGGGCACATCTTCAGTTAGTATGGGGTGGTCATCCTGAAGAAATCTGGTGTGCACTTTGCCTGTAAGTCGTTGTGGTAGCAAAAATGGTCTGAATAGACGATCACCAAGAATACCGGTCCACACATTGGTCGCAAAGCGTTCTTGATGTCCCCTTCTTGTTGTTACATGTCGGTTTCCTGCCGCCCATGTGTGTGCATTATATTGGTTTACCATGCCATCTCTTGTGAACACAGCCTCACCACTCCACAAAACTTGTGCAATAAAATCGTTGTTATCCCTCGCATGAGTAAGAAGTCACCTACAGAAATCCATTCACTGGGGATAATCACGTTCGGTCAGAGCATGGATAGGCTGATGATGATATGGGTACAGGCCATGTCTGTTTACAGTCCTCCATACAGATGCATGAGTCACACCGAATCGTTCACCAAGTCATGAGTCACACCGAATCGTTCACCAAGTCATGAGTAACACCGAATCGTTCACCAAGTCGACGTGTACTTGTAGATGGTTCATCTCAAATGGCATTGAGAATATCCTCTTCTACATCGAGTAGGTGCTCAGCAGGATGCCTTCCTCTGTTTACTGCACGTGGATTCAGTGTGCCATATTCCCGTAGTCGTAGTTCTACACGGAGGAACGTAGGCAAAAACAGTTACCTCCGGTTAGGACATCGCTCACCATACATCCTTACTGCTTCAGCTGCATTTCCTCCTGCTGCATCCAACGTAAGTAACATGTCTGTGTACTCTGCAGACGTGTATGGGTCCATGTCCGGTGCTGACTTAAGACTGCTGGCACATCCTTCTTTCCCTCACCTTCTCACAGTATCTTCAAATTACGAAGATTCGTTCACACCCATGAGGTAAACATGATTTGCTGCTTCAGGTTCACATTTATGTAGAATTCGTAAGTAGTGTACATTAAATCGGTGTACACAAGACTATGAACAAATAAAGGTATTTAGGTGATGGTAAGCTAATGATCGTTTTCATCCTCTAGAGTTTCCTATTAAAGATAAAATGTGTAATGGCACGGTAAATATGACAAATTCACCAAAATGTCACATAGGAAAGTATTTTTATATTTTCCTACTCTTCATTCTGAAATTTATGAACACTATTTTTGAAACACCCTGTATAAATCCACCTTCCTATGCAGGTGGATATAGACATTCTGAACTTGTAGACTACCAGTGTTTTGAACTTGTCGTGCGCTGCCTACTTTCACTATTTGTTGCCATTGCTTTGGATATTCATTTGAGTTGGGAATAATGGTGATCAAACTGGCTTAGATGGCAGAAACTTCGTTTGTTGTGCCATAAAGCAACCTTTGAGCGAGCACCAGGACTCATTCATACTCTGCCCCTTTCCACATACATTCCACACACTCTGGTATCTTTTGAAATTCGGTTTTCGTAAGTCAGGTTTGCCATCATGCTGAGCTTTGACGTCGACCTTAGATACTGTACATGTAGTGGATCTTGTAATTACTGTCACGAATTTCCTAGATCCTGAAATTACGTATCGTAGTTTGTGAAATTCTGGGAACGATTGAAGAATTCTGAAATCCACTGAATTTCGCTCGTTCTCTTAACCCGAGGCGTTCCATCGACGTATGGGTACATCGTAACGTTTTGTCACAGCCAAACTCATCGACGTACGGGTCATAATTTGCACAATTTTCAAGTTTCATTGGTGATTTTTGGCAGGCATATGTGGGAGACCTTCCTCTATCTGCTGCCAAGTGTGGATACTGCCTGGTCCCACCTGACCCCCCCTACACCCCCTCAACCCCACACTCGGCAATTCACCTGCTAGCAGTGACCTGGCCAGTAAGGACATGTTGCCCCACGGTCTCCCCAATGACGAAATTCTGAGGTAGAGGACAAAGAAATAAAGAAGCTAGAGCAAGAAACAAACAGAAGTGATGAGGTGGTAATGTCGTAAAAGAAGGTGCCATATGTGGATGTGTTTGGTGACTGAACAATGCTTCTATTGCCTATATAAATGTGTGAAAACCAATATAGTTTTGTACTACACATAAATTCATACCAAATAAATAAAAAAATACGTAATTTAAATTGGCATGAATTAGTTAACCCTTCCATAGATCGTTTTCTTTAGCCAGGTACCCTGAGAAAGAGAAAAAAATTAGGCCGACTCATCAACTGTAGCACCATTTATAGCCTCAGGAGGGCGATTTCTCTATGAATTTTCGATGTTCCTCACCAAAAGCGAAGGTTTGAGAAAAAAAAAAAAAAATCCGAAATTGCTCGGGACTGGGGGTATCGGAGGTTGGAAACCAGTCAGAACGTGACGAGTTATCCGTCTGCTTCTGTACTTATATTTGCATCAAGTTTTAAAAAATTTCATCATTTTCTCGTGAGTGATTGTCTTTATGTACAGACAGTGCATTCCACTGAGCGATATTTTGTGAATTATTGTTCCTTTACACTTGTCTCTCTGGCCGTTGAGTTGGCCACACTCTTTCCCACGATGCCCCTGGGTAGAGCAAGTATCAAGCCTTAGTCGTCTCTCGACAGCCATGGAGCGCGGGTTGCGATACCTAATGCGGATAGATTTTTTCTTAATGATCTCCCAGTATCCTGCAGTATCGGCGTATTCCCGAATCTCCCACCAACCTGGTGATCGACTGTAGCCGCGGCAAACTCATCTCCATTGACCAGTACATGTATTTCTTTCGTTTTTCCTAGGCTTAAGGTTATTTACATATTCAGCTCAGTGCTTTATTTAGCTATTGGTTTGAGTGCTTGAGTGAGTGCATTTCTTTTGCTCTGATTTTGAATAGATTCATGTAACGTAAATTTATTTCCATGTAATTAATAAATTTACAGTTCGATTTCTTAAGCCGTGTTAAATGTAACAGCCGTGTTTGATTTCCCCACATATTTAGCACACTTTTGCTACGCCAAGTTAGCACAACTCCTTATATTAATCACGACTGGTACTTAGGCCAGCTCTTGGTATTAATTCTTAAATCCGTTGTGCCAGCTAGAAGTCCGGCTCAGCCAAGATCCTGTTTATTATTATTATTACTTATTATCATTTATTGAATGTTAAGGTGCGAACTAACTTTCTCAGAGGCCAACAGTACAGTAATACAGCCTTCTTGAGCGTTTAGTCTCTGCTGTGTACAGTTGAGAAAGTTTATAAAATTCTCGTCTCTGGAGAACTGGCGAAGTAAGCCAGCATAAAAGTGAAATCGCTACTTGATTTCACGAGTCGATTCTTTTGTGACAATAATTATCATTGTCCATAGACATATTCTCATTTTCCCTCGTGACATCTGGCTTCAAATTTATTTATATATAAAGTATATTCTCATTTTCCCCCCTGACAATTACAGTATAGTCACTTCCTCTTAATGGCTCATCTACAGTCAGGCTGGAAATGAGGTATCTTCAGTGGTGAAGACAAAAATCAATGACGTTCCTTCCTCGTCCGGTCTTGGTGACCAACTGGATCAAGAAGGCTTCATCAGGAAAGCTAATAAGCCTCCTATGCAATAGTTCCTCACATTGCATGAACCTATGACTCTGTTGCTACTGTACTTGTCCTCCCAGTTGCTATTATAACCTTAAACTTTCTAAGTTTATTTTTAAGTTTCTTAGAATTGATATGTGCTGCTTGTAGGCACTAACTGGCAAGTTTCCTGAAGCTTATGGTCGTCCTGTCTAGGTTCAGCGACAGTGGGTGCCTTTGTTCCCAATTCAGATACTTGAGGCATCTGGACACCTCTGTTTTTGGACGTCCATCTCTCGAGGGAATTCTAGTGTTTCCTCTGTCTTTAAGTGCCACCTCCACAGAAGGCCCCTCAGAGGCATGACTCTTCTGGTGGTCAGTCCTCCCCTCTGACGGCGATAGACCTAATTATATGATAGAATATCTGGTTTTCTTAGAGGAAGTCCCCCAGTACTGACTTTTCACTGTTATTTAAATGCTAGTCGCCTGCCAGCTAAAGGTCTGTCATCCACAAAACATATGTTATACCACAAGCTGCACACTCCTGATAACACGTCTTTTGGAGAGAGAGAGAGAGAGAGAGAGAGAGAGAGAGAGAGAGAATTCCCATCGATCTCTACAGCACGTAGGAGTTCCGCCAAGTGAAAGGCATGTAAAACTGAACGAGAAAAAGAAACTCAGATTGCAGAAAACTTATTATAATTGTATGTATATACATTACATGCTTCGGAAACTAGCCGCTAGGGGAAAAAAGATATGGAAGAGATTCGGATATTGCATATGAAAGCCCAAAAGGTGGTTCGGTGAAGTGGAACGGAAAGAAAACAAGTTATACAATATATGAAATGAGAGTGAAAGAATGATCAGAAAAGTGGAAGCAGATGCATACTTAGCCTCTAAAAGTGTATTAGTAAGGCTGTATCAACTTTTATGGTCACGTCCTTCTGTAGTATTTCATTAACCTAATGTCAGAGAAGGTCATTCAGTAGGGAGCTACAACCACATAATGTCACATGATTTTATTAAGCCACAGGAGCCTGGGGGTGTTAATATTGCCACTGGTACCCTCCTCAAGACTGCATGTTTCCAGTACCGGCCAAACAATTTTATTCAGCTCAGTGAACCAAAGGAGCCTGAGACCGTTAATGTAAGAAAAAAGAGGGCTGCCTGGAGACCAAGGAACCTCGGGTGTATAATCTTGTGCGATATTAGCTACAGAATTACCTCCACTCCATCGCTGTCCAATAACTCGCCCTCCGTTACCTACCACTGAATAATTTAGAAGCGTGGCGTTGTGCTGGGACCGAGGCGAGGGTTGCTTATCCTGCCAGGCTGTTGATAAGTGTGTAACCAGTAAGAAAGACATACTGGACTTGCTGTAGAAACGACAATACTGGTTGATGGGTAAAATATCTTCTCTGCTCTGAGCGAATTAGGAATGATTTTATGTTCGTTTTTCCCTTTTCACCTTCAGTAGATATATCTACATACCGTATTAAAACGATTTGCTTCAGGTGAGGGAAATTATAGCAGCCAGCGAAATAGAAACTATCCCCATTAACTTTTGGACAACCTGAAATTTCCCCAGCTGAACAAAATTCTCTTGATGTATCCTGAATAATATACCAAAGTGTTTCCATGTCAGAGAAAGGATGGACGCTGTTATTAATGAAGTAACTGAGTCACTGAGGCAAGAAAGCTAAGTAATCAAAAGAATATGATGAATGATATGTACGGAGGAAGCATGCATGTAACTGCGAAGACGCTCTGTTTTCAACGTGTTAAGTATGTTCTTTATCTCACAGGCATTTGGTTTACGTCTTATGAAGTGCCCATGAAAATTCTGAGGGTTTTATGGATAGCTGAATATTGATGTTTGATCAATTTTACGGGTACTATTGATGGTACCTAAAAATACATTTCCTGATTCCGACTCCTGGATCCCTCCTACCCTGTGTAATAGCAGAAAACTTGAGTATGATGGTGATGAAGCTGTTATTGATGTTGTTGTCATTGCTGATGACAGTGATGCTGCTGATGATGATATATAAGCATGAGTTGTGAAATGGTCATAGCCAAGGAATAAAAGAATAATGACGCTGTTTACAATCGGCCTCTGACAATTAAATTTCTAATAAGTATAAAAAGGAACAGAACAAAGTATTTTTAGTTTTTCTTAATCTTGTCACTATGATGACTTTTCCTATTCTTAATACATGGAGAGACAGACTGACAAATGAGGAAGTGAAGGAGAGTTGTGGTGTGGATGTGGATGTGATAGAAAGCGTTAAGGGAACACACTGAGGTGGTTTGGCCATGTGGAGATGATGGAGAGCAACAGACTAACAAGGAGAGTGTATGTGAGTGAGGTGGAGGGGAGGAGAGGGAAGGGGAGGCCGAGGATGAGATGGATGGATGGGGTGGAGAGGTATATGAGACAGGGGTGTGTGAGCTGAGGGGGAGGGCAGTGAAATGGCAGGGGACAGGGCGACATGGAGGCGTCTAGCAATAGACAGAGAGACAGACATACAGAATCTTTCATTCAGTAGATACTTTCCAAGCAGAGGGAAGTAGATACAATTTAATTAACTCTTACAATACTGTAGAGTCTTCTGAAGTTGAATAAAATCGGAAGGATATAGCTAAAATGTGAGAAAAAAGAAGGAGCACCCACAGAGTGCATCACCTATGCAAACTAAGCATTCTAAGTGCCGAACATTTGACTTTGCCTTGTTACCTTGAACTGCGAGAGTTTGCTTTTATAGCTGGAGTTGTCTTATCTTTGCGTGAACTTTAACTCTTCCACGACGTTTGGTCCAAAGCATATCAAAACTGTAGCACCAGTCAAATAAGGACAGTACTTCTAAGGTGGATAGTAAGCTGATGACAAGGAGAGCTGGAGCTCCTGTTTCATCAGCCCTTGGGACTAGTTGCTGACCATCCCCATCTGCTGACCTTTTTCAGTGTTTCAGTAACACAGCCTGTATGCCAGCATGCTCTCCAACAAGTTTCTCTATCATCACCAAACTATATTCGCATTACACACTACACTTCCTTTTCAAGATTAAAAACAAAACAAAACATGGTGTCTAACAACATAGCCTCAAAGTCCCCTGGGGGGCGGGACCATAAATGCCCCCACCATCCGCCCCTCTCCCAGTGACGACACAACGAGCTGCTTGGAACCACTGTCTGACTCACTTCTTAATTTCTGCGACATTCGCGGCCTTTCCTCTAACTTTCGCTCTGTTGAGCACCACCTCTCCTCCTCTAAACCTCCCCTTCTCTTCTTAACTGAGACTTAGCTGTTTGCGGCAAGTGAGAGCAAACCCTTTTCTGTATCTTCCTACTTTCTCTATACTCATTTCAAAGCCAAAGGTGGCTGTTGTGTATATGTATGCAACAATTTATCTTGCTCTCGTGTTCCTGAACTTGATTCTTCTGAATTATCTATTCTCTGGCTTCGGCTTTCCTGTCATTCTCTGACTAAATATATCTGTGCTGTTTACTTGCTCCCTAATTCTACTGACTAAGAAAAATTCTATGACTATCTTACATCTACGATGGGACACATCCTATCCGTTTCTTCGTTCTGTGAAATCTCTCTTCAAGGAGATTTCAGTATTCACCACCACCTTTGGCTTTCCTCTCCTTTCACTGATCCACCTGGTGAACAAGACCACATCTTTTCTATCATTATTGTCCTAGTGCAGCTTGTACAGCACCCTACCCGTATCTCTGACTGTCTTGGAGAGAGTTCCAACATACTTTACCTTTCCTTACACCTAATCCTTCTGCTTACACTGTTAATCTTTCTTCTCCATTGGGCTCCTCCGATCACAATCTCATTACCTTAACCTGTCCTATCACTCCGATACTGCCTGTGGACCCTTGAACGAAACGTCGGTTGTGGCACTTTGGAGCTGCTGATTGAGAGGCCCTCAGGCAGTACTTCTTTTATTTTGCCTGGAATGATTATTGCTTCCATGGCCGGGAGCCATCTGAATGTGCTTTGCTCATTACGGAGGTTATTCCCTCGGGCATGGAAGCATACACTCCTTTCTCATATCCTTTGACTGATGCAAAAAGGCTTTATTTTAATCACTCTTGTTCTAATGCTGTCCACAACAAGGATAAGGCCTATAATAGGTACCGGAGCCAACCCACCCCTGATTCACATTTGTTTTCCATGTTTCTGCCCAGAATCGTTCTAAGTCTGTTCTTCGCACTGCTAAAAATAATTTCATCTGCATCAAATGCTCTCAACTCTCCAACTCGAATTCTTCCTGCTCCTTCTGGCACGTTGTCAAAATCCTCTCTAACAACTTTACCTCATCATCTTTCCCTCCTCTTTTCAACTCTGATGGCCCTGAAGCTATTTCTTCTACTGTTAAAACATATCTCTTCTCTCAGGCTTTCTCCTTCAATTCCACCTTAGACGATTCCGGTGCTGTTCCTCTATCACTTCCCCCCTCTGACTTCCTCATGGCTGACATTAAAATTTTTTCAATTGATGTATTTTTTGCCATCATTGGCCTCAATACTAACAAGGCATATGAGCTTGATGGGATCCCTTCTGTTGTCCTCCAAAACTGTGCTTCTGTGCTTACACCCTGCCTAGGTAAACTCTTTTGCATTTGTCAGTCAACTTTGTACCTCTCCTTCTTGCTGGAAGTTTGCTCTCATTCAGCCAGTCCCAAAGAAGGATGACCATTCCCAACCTTCTAACTATCGCCCTATTGCTTTAACATCCTGTGTCTCAAGTTTTCGAGTCTGTTATTAACAGAAAAATTTTAAAGCATCGTTCCTATCACAACTTTCTTCCTGATCGTCAGTATGGGTTCCGTCAGGGACATTCCACTGGCGATCTTCTCACCTACTTTTCTGACACCTGGTCATCCTCCTTTCGGGACTTTGGTGAAAGCTTTACCATTATTGCACTTGACTTTTCAAAGAGTTTCGATCGAGTCTGGCATAAATCTTTAATTTCCAAACTTCCCTCATACGGTTTCTATCCTTCTATCTGTGCCTTCATCTGTAACATCTTTTCTGGTCGTTCAATAGCTACCGTTATAGACAGCCACCGTTCTTCTCGATCTGTCAATACTGGTGTTCTTCAGGGCTCTGTCCTATCACCAGCTCTCTTCCTTTTATTCATCAATGACCTAAGCTGTACATCTAATCTTGTCCACTCATGCGTTGATGATTCTACCTTTCATCTTTCCATTCGGTTCCAGTAACGTCCATTTCAGCAGTTACATCAACAAACAAGGGATGTGGCTATGGCATATCTAATCTGACTTGGCTCGTATGTCTGACTGGGGTAAAATTATTCTTGTTGATTTTAATGCATCAAAGACTAAATTCCTATACCTATCAACCCGACAAAATCTTCCACAGGAGTACCCACTAATGTTTAATAATATCCAGCTCAATCCTGTGTCATCCTTAAACATATCTGGGTTTAATTCTTCCCGGATTAATCTTGGAAAATCATATTACATCTCTTGTAAAATCTGCTTCCAAGACATTAAGTGTGCTAAGCCAACTCCATACCTAAATACCCACTAATGTTTAATAATGTCCAGCTCAATCCTGCATCATCTTTGAACATGCTTAGGATTTCATTCACACGGGATTTATCTTGGAAAGAACATATATCTCTTGTGAAATCTGTTTCAAAGAGATTAGGTGTGATAAGTGAACTTTCTTTACCCTTGCACAGTTGTTGACTTTATACACGGGTTTTATTCGCCCCTGTGTAGAGTACAACTCTCATGTGTGGGGAGGCTTCCCGTATACAGCTTTTCTCAGTAGGGTGGAATAAAAAGCTTTTCATCTCATTAACTCTCCTTCTCTTACTGGCTCCCTTCAACCTCTGTCTCTTTGCCGCACTGTTGCATATTTATCTATTTTCTATCGCTACTTCAATGGTCACTGCTCCTCTGAACTGTCTGCTTGCATCCTTCCAACTCTACCACGGGTGTGTAACACCTGTCTAGCAACAAACTCTCATCCCCTTTCTGTCCAACACTTTATGATAAGAGTTAATTGTTACTTCCACTCATTCATTTATGCAACAGGTCAACTCTGGAACTGTCTCCCTCTGTCTTCTACTTCCTATGATCTCTAATCTTTGAAACGCAGTGTGTCCAGACATCTCAGAATGAACGGATCTTGAATTTGGCACTCTTATTTTTTTTCTTGGGCGGAATGGTTTGTGGGCTCTTACCCTATAGTTCTTTCTTTCTGCATTAAAAAAAAAATATCATTTGCTGCCAACTGTTGCCAAAATTTCAGATCATCTTGTAATTTCTAACAAAAATATGCAATTCCCATATTAACCTACTTGCACACCATATTCATCAAAAGCAGCTTCACATCTGTTAGATTTTTTTTCTCAAGTGGGATAATCAAACTACTATGTCTTACCTCACCCCGTGGTCATCTTAACGCATCCAGTGCTTGTGTGTTTATATTCTTTTGGTGTCAACTACTTGATTAGACTAATACTGATATGAGTCATTAGGACTAACTGTTTTTAGAGCTATGTGTACAACTTCAAAAATAGTGTTCTAAAGGTCTGGCCACATTTGTAATGAGTACGTTATTTTTGCCCATATTTAAAAAATATGTTGAGGGAGTGCTTACCCTGGCTGCTCAGATTAACCCTTTCGTGCATGATGACGCATTAGGCGTCATATGGGTCTTCCTGCTTAAATGCACAATGACGACAAACACGTCATAAAGGGCTTAAAATCAGGCCAAAAATAAATTTTTCGGGTGATCGGCGTCATTTTTGGCGGCATCATAGCTTGCCCAGCTCTCGTTGAAAGTAATGAGTTGGCAGCTCTGGGACTCACAACAGGCGACAGTGCTGCCAGGTTCATTAGTACCACACTGGCTGTTGAGGGAGAAGGTAGCGTGCGGCTCTGTCCCTTTAACCCGCCCAGTTCCGACCGATTTTTTACCCAGCCTACCCCCAGATCCAGACCAATTTTCAGTTTTCTTTTTTTTTTTTTGCTCAAACCTCCGCTTTTGGTGAGAAATATCGATAATTCATAGAGAAATCGCCCTCCTGAAGTTAAAAATGTTGATACAGGTGTCATTTAGCCTTACGTTTTCCTTCTTTTTCAGGGTACCTGGGTAAAGAAAATGAACTATGGAAGGGTTAACTAATCCAAGCCATTTTAAACTGTGTATTTATTTATTTATTTGGTACGAATTTATGTGTAGTACAAGTCTATACTGGTTTTCACACAATAATATAGGCGATAAAAGCATTGTTCACTCACCCATAACCCCAGTATATGGCACCTTCCTTTACGACATTACCACCTCATCACTTCTGTTTGTTTCTACCTCTAGCTTGTTTCTTTGTCCTCCACCTCAGGAATCACTTTCACCGTGAATTTCGTCATTGGAGAGACCGTGGGACAACATCCCTTTACTGGCCAGGTTACTGCTAACAGGTGAATTGCCCAGTGTGGGGGAGAGGGGGGGTTAGGTGGGGCCAGGCAGTATCCTCGCTTGACAGCAGGTAGAGGAAGGTCTCCCACATATGCCTACCAAAAATCACCCGCGAATGTTGGAAAATGTGCACACAATGGGCCTTGCAATTGAGTGACGTACGACGCACGTCATTGGGTCTATCCGCGGAAAAAAGTAGTGACGTGCATTGTACGTCGGTGGGACTCTGTGGGTTAAATCTTCATCTATTTCCCCCGTCCCAGGCGCTCATTGTCATCCACAATACCAATAGTTCCTGTATCGACTTTTTGGGCAATATTGTGATTAGATTTGGCATTTGCATGATGGAAATAGATGTTTGTGATTCGTTCCTGGCAGATATCAGCCGTTGGCCCAACAAAGATTTTTGCCGTATCCATACATCAACCCTTCTTCTGCCCTGCACCAAATGTGAGTATTCAGCCATTGAAATAGTGACATTGATTCAGGTGAATATACAGTATTGTGCAATAGCTAGTGAGCAAGGGAATGCTGAAATGTGCAGCAGCTCTATATTGGGGGACCCAGATATATGTGAAATCATTGTTTTATGCTGCTATGTGTGTGTTAGTGTTATTGTGCAATAAAATGGAGTACGATGCAACAAGTGAAAGTGATAAAGTATGAGTCATGTACGCCGTACAGTCACGGGACGCTGTTGCCATGACGAGGTGAAAATAGAGGAGGTTTAGGGATATTTTATTTGATTGTAATAAAACATTATTCCTTGTGCTTCTTGTGTTGTATAAAGTACGATTATTATAGTAATATGTTCAGCATATGTTTGTGTTGAACAACATAAACACTGCAACACGTGCCCGGCAGAAAATACCATATGCAATACCTGAGTTATTGTATAGGTGACCTAGAGAGCACGTTCATATAGTGCTGTTCTGAACTATAAGTGTGCGACAGATTTCGTAATGTGTAATGTGGAAAGAGAAAGAGTGAACCACGTGCTCGTAAGAAAAACATCGTCACCTGTACACGTGAGTGTAGCGCAAAGGTAGTGAAATGAAATGTAAATTACGTAACACCTGCATGTACTTTTAGGGTGAAATAGACTGTAGTTGTGAAAAAACGATAGATTTTGTAATGTTTAATGTGGAAAGAGAAAGTGAACCACGTGCTTGTAAGAAAAACATCGTCACCTGAACACGTGAGTTTAGCGCAAAGTTAGCGAAATGAAATTTGAACTACGTAACACCTGCATTTACTTTTAGTGGCGAAATAGACTGTATTTCTCAAAAAATGATAGATTTTGTAATGTGTGTGATGGAAAGAGAAAGAGAGGAACACGTGCTCGTAAGAGAGATGTCGTCACATAAACACCTGAGTTTAGGTTGCGAAATCAAACGTGAACTAAGTAACACCTGCATGTACTTTTAGTTGTCATGTATACTGAATTTCTCAAAAAATGGTAGATTTTGTAATGTGGAAAGAGAAAGAGTGAGCCAGTGCTCGTAAGAAAGACACCTTACCTACCGCAAAGGTTGTGATATCCAACGTGAGAAACGGCACACCTGCATGTAGCTTTAGTGATGAAGTATACTGAATTTCTCAGAAAACGATAGATTTTGTAATCTGTAATGTGGACAGAGAAAGAGAGAAGCATGTGGTCGTAAGAAAGATGTTGTCACGTAAACACCTGAGTTTGGTGGAAAGGTAGCGAAATATAACGTGACCTAAGTAACACCTGCATGTACTTTGAAAGTTGCGAAATACCATGTGACATACGGACCACGTGCATGTACTTTTCTGGTGAATTGTTTCTCATACACTGCTATATTTGGTTATGTCTCATGAGGGAAAAATAAAAAAGAAATAAAAAAATACGTTAACAGTGCAGCGTTTTCTCGTCAGGGAAGTCACATGTCGTACTCCTGCGTAAGTGCCACCAGACATACGGACCACGTGCATGTACTTTTGTGGTGAATTGTTTCTCACACACTGCTAGATTTGGTTATGTGTCATGAGGGAAAAATAAATAGAAAAAAATACGTAAACAGTGCAGCGTTTTCTCGTCAGGAGGACCACAATAGGTGCAGGCACCTGTGGTGGTCCTCCTGCAGGCAGTGCTGGTGCTGGTGCTGGCACTGGTGGTGGTAGTCCTGCAGGCAGTGATGGTGCTGGTGATGGCACTGGTGGTGGTAGTCCTGCAGGCAGTGCTGGTGCTGGTGCTGGCACTGGTGGTGGTAGTCCTGCAGGCAGTGATGGTGCTGGTGATGGCAGGACAAATCCTGGTGCTGGTGCCTGCGCCTGCTGAGTGCCAGGTCCTGGTAGTACTCGGTGTCGGGTTGAAAGGTCTCGGGTGTGGCTGATTACGTGTCCAGACGCAGGCTTGTCCTCTTCATGGAAATGCAGAAGATCGTAGATGATCTGCTCCACAAATTCAAGGAGAGTTACTGCTCCGCATCTGTACTTTTTGTACAAGGTGAACGCGTTGAAGAGTGCCATGTAGACGAAGTAGAATGTGATCTTCTTTGTCCACTTGACGGTTCGCCGTTGGATGGGGTAGTACTGGACCATCTGGTCTAAATGGTCCACCCCACCCATGTACAGTCGCCAAACTTTCCACCTGGGCCACCTAGCCGCGACGGGTGGGTAACAGGTGCTGGCAACAGTGTATCTGTTTGTTCGTGTGTACATGCTCGACGAAAGTTCGGATCATCAACTCTCTTCGTCCGTGGTGAACCTCCGTCAGAGTCAGAGTTCATCCCATACATGGCTGGGTACGGAGGAGTAAGGCAGCTCTCCCATCGGCTTAGCCAGTTGCATGACACTGGTCGCACGTAAATCTGGTGAGCCACAGGTCGCTCTGACCAAGACCAAATAAATATGACTATATTAATTTTATAATAAAGTAATATATGTAATATTATGTTATAAACATATGCTTTTATGCATAATACAATAATATATATTATACTATACTTATTTGGCCTTGGTCCGTGCAACCTGTGGCACGCAACAATTCCATGCTTCCGGTTTCCTGCAACTGGTCGAGCCGGTGGGAGAGCTGCTTAAGGGGGGAGCTTGGCATAGTGAAGGCCAGGGCAGGCGCCAAAAGGTGTGTGTGTGGGGGGGTGGGGGGTTGCGTTATTCATACCGCCAGTGATAATAATTGCCGAACTAGTTTTTGAGATCCATTAGCAATCTACTAAATATTTGCAATCTTAACAATGCTAAACATTTTATTTTCTATGTTGGTTTTACATTGATATAATATGTTAATGCACTATATACTGAAATCGCTCCAAGCCTTTCTCTCTCTCACTGTCTCCTTATATCAGTAATTCCATTTCACAGGATTATCACTTGATACCATTATCAGTATAGGTTGAAGAGGAATGCATTTACCTAACATCTACTTCCAGGTGCAAGTACGATTACCTACGATATTCACATCATGAATGACACTGACCAATAAACATTAGGATGATGTTCAGACACTGTTAACGGCGGCTAATTTTCTCGTTGGCAGTACTTCAGGTAGATGTTTTTATGTTCTGTGGTGCATCACGAAGAGGTAGAAGGTTAAAATACTGTTACCTCAACAGGCAAATAGTTTATGCATACTGTCGTCGAATGTGGCTATTATATCAGCTATAATAATGACTTACCGTATCATATTTCATACGACTATGGTCATTACAGTATGCCTTTATAGTCCATTCATCTAACGAATGAATAAATTACACAGTACAAGGAAAACTGATTGTGAGCGGTGCCGCTTATGTGTGAAGTCACACATTTACACGCTCATCGATTATTCACCGAACAACATTATCTCACGTTATAGCACGATGAAGACACCACCTAGTGCTCCATCACAGTATGTAAAAGCTTCCAGTCATAGTAAGCACAATTGCTGAATTGTTGGGGCATTTATGTCACCATTACTTGTGATATTACTTTGGTGATTGGTAAATGCAGCATAACGAGCATAAAATTATCATTACAGGCTGGAACACTGATTTTTTTTTTCCTTGATCCCACGAACCTAGGCGCTTTAGCGCCCGTCACTGAGGCCCTGGATGCGAGAATATGACTGTGATGTTGGTTGTTGTCTGGCTGCTACTAAGACCTAGGTCATAAGATAAGGGATTGGTGTTTAATAGGAGAAACCCATCTCTCCTGACGGGGTGGAACCACGTCACACGGATGGACTGATTCGAGGCAGTATTCTGCCCCAACGAACGAGTTTCAACCTCCGACATCTACTTCTTATCTCTCCAACTTAGTTTAAATTGATATTCGCCCAATGCGTAATCCTGTAACGATTAATGACCTAACTTATCTAATCATGTCTCGGATCAGGACCGACCCAGGACTGCCGAAATGCATAACGAACAGTCAGACACCGGTGTCTATTTTTCTACCGTAAGATCCGGTCACACGAACGGTTCTTCCCCCCAATATTCAGTAGACAATTTTTAGCCATGGGTTTACCATGTAATTATGAAAAAGAATTCATCTATAAATATGTAATAAATGTAAAGATGCGGTCTTTTAGATTATTTTAATGGCTTCAATACTCGCAGTATCCAATACTTTCAAGAAGTTCCTTTGAAATTCTATTGGCTAAAAATTGTCGACTGAATATTGGGTTGAACTCTGACTGAGGTTCACTACGGAAGACGAGAGTTGATGATCCGAACTTTCCATCCCCTCACCCACTCCTGGCCTGAGCAGCTGATCAGACCAAATGCGGGAGAATATCCCCTTAGGGCTGCGTCATCATTTTATTCATTCACAGTTTCTCTCCAGTCATTTCTATCATGTGCAGCCACTCTTTGTTCCTCAACAGTCATTCCTTTCGCATCCACCACTCACTTCACACTGTCGATCCATCCTATTCGTCGTCGTCCTCTCAGCCTTACACCT
>JAGKTI010013448.1:0-16047 GCA_018397915.1 Birgus latro
TTTTTAAGTTCCTCTTTTTTCATAAGTTCGTTTGCATTTTTTAGTATTTTCTCCACAGTGTCCACACTCTGGAAGGTTACTTTCAGGGGCTTTGACTTATTTCTGTCATATTCCCCTAACCTTCTGTGTTCCTCTGTGTCGTTACTACAGATCTCCTCTGATACTTCCTTCTATATGCTCATTATATTTGCCATCTCTTCTCCCGAAATTTTGTTTTTTATTTCTTCCTTCTCAATACCGGTGATTACTATAGCTTTGTTGATATCTGCTGAATCTTTGACCAATGTTGGGTTGTTTTGGATTATTATTATTATTATTTTTTCACTTCCTTTCTAATGTTTTTTCTTCAACTCTTGTTTCTAAGTTATTCTTTACTTTCACCATACGTCGTTTCCACATAATATTTGTAACTTTTCATCACTTTGTTCAGCTGGGTTATATTCTCTTCAATGTCACTGCTTTGGTCTATCAAACAACTTGCTTACCTAATTGTCCCAGTATAATTTCTGAACTCCTCCATAATACTCTCATGGTTGACAACTGCACTTGCTATTTCACAGGTCTTCGTTCTAAATGAACCCACCTCAACTGACAGCCCATCAATTGTTGTGCCTTTCCTGTTTAATTCCTTTACTAATTTTTCGTTTTCCTCCTTCAGCATGCACAGTTGCTTCTTAATTTCATCCATTTCACTCTGAAATGCCCATTCCAATTTGTTCACCCTTTCTACTAATTTGTTTTTTGTCTCCATTTCACCCAGTTCCTGGTAGAAATCATCATCCTGTTTTCTACCTTTATCCCTTTTCTTAATTCCTTCCATATTCGCTTTACTAAATATGTGGTCCTCTTGTGTTATTGCTGAGAAAAACAAAACAAAAAATTTACTTATAAGTATGCATCTCTTTACTCTCCTGTGGTACCGTGGCTGAAACAGCTCTTGGTCAGCACATTCCTGGACTAATTGGCTGTATTCTGTTATTTGGGCAACACTTTTTCTTAAACTTGCTCTATTATATTAGAACATCGTTTAGTTAAACCTAGTACAGTGCTTGACTCGTATAAAGATAATGTTTAGGTATGGCCAGTTGTGGCCAAGGGTGGCCAGCATGGAGCGAGGTTACGTGACGTGTTGTCTCTCCGATGCCTCAACTGTGTGTGTGTGTGTGTGTGTTCTATTGTTTTTACCACCAGCGTTGCGAAGCTAGCAGAATGGTAATGTTTACAGTTGTGAGGTTGGCTGGCTGGCTTTGTGTTTTACGTCCTGAATTTGCTGGCTTTGTTTGTATGTTTTACATCCTGAATTTGCTGGCTTTATTTGCGTGTTTTATATCTTGAATTTGCACCAAATCAGAAGTGGAGGTGCAAAAATTCGTGCCGAGGAATAACTTCCTTGCTACGCGGGTGGTGAGATCCCATCGTGAGATGGCATCTACTTCCTGTCAAAATTTATTTACTTTTAAGTAAATGCGACGTTCATCCAGGAACCAAACCTTCACACTCTCGCCCGCGCTTCTGCTTGGCGCTGTCCACCACAAGGAAAAATCCTTTCACTGTACAGGACGGCCTTGCAGTAGCGATTACTTGTCAGTGGTTGATGGGTTGCTACTATTACTACTTCTGATTCGACTACTACTACTACTACTACTGTTTTATTAGGAACTTTTTATTTATTATGGCTGCTAGGTTTTATATTTTATTTGGACTTCTTTTTTTTTTTTATGGCTGCTAGCTTTTATATATAATTTTGACCCTTTTTATTTTTTATTGATGCTAGCTTTTATATTTTATTTGGACTTTTTATTTTTTACTGATGCTAGCTTTTATATTTTATTTGAATGTTTTTACTTTTTATTGACGATAACTTTTATATTTCACCTAGGACTTCTTTTTAATTGTATTGATGATAGCTTTTATTTTTTACCTTGGATTTTTTTTTTTTTTTTTTTTGGTGGTATTTTTTTTTTTCTAATAGGATAATAATGTGTATGTGCACTGTGATGTCCTCAGGTCTTTATCATTACTTTTAACATGATTTTTTTCTTTTGTATATAAAAGTACAATACATCATCTACTACGTAAAGTTCATATGTACAGTACTTTGTATACTGTATATATGTAATACTACTACTACTGCTGCTGCTGCTTGTACGGTGCTGCTGCTACTGCTACTACTATTACCTTTATGATGATGAAATATATTGTTTTTTAAAGTACCGAGAGATACAAAATAAAGCCAATTGATTGACTGACTACTACTACTACTACTACTACTGCTACTACTACTAATACTTCTACTACTACTACTACTACTACTTATTTTATGCAAGGGAAAAGGAACCAAAGGCCAGGAGCCGGCAAATTGTTCATTCCAAGAAAAAGAAAAAAAAGAAAACAGAGCCAAATTCAAGATCAGTACATTTCGAGATGCCTGGACACTCTGCACATGAAAGAATGGAGATCATAGGAAGTAGGAAATACAGATAGAGGATGACAGTTCCAGAGTTGACCTGTTGCATATATATAGGACTGGAAGTAACTGTCAACTCTTGCATTAGAGAGTTGGACAGAAAAAGGGATGAGAGTTTGCTAGTCGGGTGTTACACATCCGTCGTTATGGTGGAGGGATGCAAGCAGACAGTTCAGAGGAGCAGTGACCATTGAAGTAGCGACAGAAAAGAGATAAAGATGCAACAGTGTGGCGAAGAGACAGAGGTTGAAGGGAGCCAGTAAGAGGAGGAGTGTTAATAAGATGAAAAGCCTTTCACTCCACCTTGTTGAGAAGAGCTCTATGTGGGGAACCTTCACACACATAAGCGTTGTACTCTACACAGGGGAGAATAAAACCCGTGTATAAAGTCATCAGCTGTGTACAGGTAAAGAAGTCACGGAGTTGGCTTAGCACACGTAATCTCTTGGATGTAGACTATACAAAAGAGGCAATATGTTCTTACCAAGATAAATCCCTAGAGAATGAAACCCCAAGTTTATTTAGAGATGATGTAGGATTAAGCTGGATATTAAAAATCAGAGAGTACTCCAGTGGAAGATGTTGTTGGACTGATAGATGTAAGAGCCGAGTTTTTGATGCATTAACCCGCCCAGTCCCAACCGATTTTATACCCAACACACCCTCAGAACCCAACCGATTTTCAACTTGTCTTTTTTTGGCTCAAACCTCCGCTTTTGGTGAAAACATCGAAATTTCGCAGAGAAATCGCCCTCCTGAGCTTATAAATGTTGCTACAGGTGACAGTCAACCTTGCCTTTTTGTTCTCTCTCACGGTACCTGGCGTCAAAGAAAACGAACTATGGGAGGGTTAACTAATTCAGGCCACTTTAAATTACGTATTTATTTATTTATTTGGTACGAATTTATGTGTAGTACAAGACTATATTGGTTTTCACACAATAATGTAGGTGATATAAGCATTGTTCACTCACCTAAAACACCAACATATGGCACCTTCCTTTACGACATTACCACCTCATCACTTCTCTTTGTTTCTTCCTCTAGCTTCTTTATTTCTTTGTCCTTCACCTCAGGAATCACTTTCACCGTGAATTTCGTCATTGGAGAGACCGTGGCGCAGCATGTCTTTATTGGCAAGGTTACTGCTAACAGGTGAATTGCCGAGTGTGAGGGGGAGGGGGGGTCAGGTGGGGTCAGACAGAATCTCCGCTCGACAGCGGGTAGAGGAAGGTCTCCCACATAAGCCTACCAATAATCACTCGCGAATCTTGAAAAATGTGCAAACGACGGGCCTTGCAATTGACTGATCGCATGTCGGTGGGACTGAGCGTGAAAAAAAGTGGTGACGTGCATCGTATGTCGGGGGGACTGGGAGGGTTAAAAATAACAAGATTACATTTACCCCAGTCAGAGATATGAGCCAAGTCAGACATTAGGTGTGCCATAGCCTCACCCCTTGTTTGCTGAAGTAACTGCTGAAATGGACGCTGCAGGAAACGAATGGAAAGGTGAAGGGTGGAGCCATCAGTATATGAGTGGATAGGGTTAGATGTACTGCTTAGAAGGTAATTGATGAGTATAAGGAAGAAAGTTGGTGATACGACAAAGCCATGAGGAACACCACTGTTGATAGCTCCAGGACAGTGGTTCCTAAAATTTTTTTCAGCCCCGATATCCCAGATTCAATTGCAAGTCAACCCAATACCCTCTGTTGGGAATATAAAATATCATAAATAATGGCTAGGAGCATAGAGGCTTAGTCAGGCTGATACAGTAGGAAATGACACATCACTTCCGTTCTCACCAACAACAGGAAATCAGCTTTGCATCCTTCACTGTGGGAAGCTTACGTGAGGAAAACATACATACATACACACACACAGGTTTCTAGAACTTTCAACAACTGTATAAGCCACGTGACATTAGCCGTCCTGCACAAGAGAGGACGGGACCTACATCAGAATTACGAGAGAGAGCAGGAAGAGAGGAGAAGGAGTTAGGAGGCTACAAGAGAGCGAGAAGAGGGGGTCTAACTAGGAGAGAGAGAGTTGTGAGAGAGAGTAGCTAGCGGTATTAATCTCAGTTTCCCTTTGAAGAAAATAAAACTACAATCAACCACAAACTCATCTTTAACTTCTCTCAGCATTGACTACAAGTGACCTGAGGTTAACTTACAAACCTACCAGTTCTCTACTACAGCTCAAGTCCTACTAATAAACATTTAGTCACAAGTTTAACATATTATTGGCAGTAGCGGACTTACGAACCAACGCCCACGTGCCATCAAATCAACGAGTCTACATTATCAAGACTGACAAAGAAGCAACGCTACACTCAAAATAACGAGTTTATACGCAATTTAACTTCGTCCCTAATCGCGCCTCTACAAGCAACTGGACAAGAAACAAACAATTATACAGCAAACGAGAAAACAAGACGACTTTTACTCATAACTCATAACTCTCACCACCTCACAACCCCTCACACCCTCTCTTCAACTACTCTCCGTTTTCGTTGTCGCAGTGCTGACGCACGGGTCAGGAGTTCAGCTGAAGCCAACAACAATCTCCAGCCTGGCACCTAACTCACCGCTGTTACTCACCACTGTTACTCACTAGTACTAATATTCATTTACCTCCAACAGTGAATGAGGGGTAAGTCGACGTTGTTCGGTGAGGTGAGGTTCGAGAATGGGAGTTCGATCAGCCCTTCAGTCAACCCTGATCTGTGAATTCCTTCAATCAACCCTGATCGATCATCAAGCTGAGTGACTTCTTCCGTCAACCCAGACCTGAGTCACCGAGTACAATCTACCATTTTTCAAGTGGGTGAGCATACGTTTACTCATTTCATCCCAGAGGTTAGGATTAGGTGCAAAACCTTCATCTCTTATTTATATATACACATATTCAATCTTACCATCGTTTCTTTATTCATTTTTTCACCTATATAGTTAACACATACATATATCAATTATTTCATAAAACCATTCCTTAGGAAAATGATTTTCTATTAGCTGACTGATATGACAGGCATATTCTGATCCCCACAAAATTTAGTGCCAAACAAAACACAAATACCAACAAATACCAATGCCAATTCACAACTAGCTGAAAATACCGGTTCACGGTTAGAACAACCAGGAGAGCATCAAGTACACGAAAGACTCACATCAAATTCCGTACAAAGTAGGGATGACGAAATAGATGATGATGATGATGATAGTGAATTTGATGATGATGGTGATAATAATCATGGTGAAGAGGAATGGAAACCTCCTTCGGATGTAAACAGTGACGACTTTAGAGCTTTCATCCATACGTACGAAAAAACTAATAAAAAGAATTCACAGATCAGGTAGATCGTATTCAACTGTTCCTTCACATAACGATAAAGGATCACAGGTGGACTTAACCAAACAACCAACCAACATGGCAAACGAACATGCCACGAACACAACTCCACCACCCGCGCCTCACGTGTACGTTTACCATGAGGACACAACCATCCCGAAATTTTCAGGCACAAAGACCGCATCGCTGTAATGTCCCTTTTAAGAGAGTGTGAACAGATCTTTGTTAAGAGATATGTAACAGACGAGAGTGAAAAAATTACCACACTTTCATCTAGAGGTGTCCGGCCTCCGACTTAAGTCGGTTAAGCTCGTAAGAGCTAAGACATACGAAGAGTACAAGACAGGATTTCTTAAGAAATTCTCTGAGGGTATAAATTTTTTGCCAGGTATACTTCCAGAATTACATAAGATTGTGTGTCTTATGAGAGAACATACAACTAATTCCGCGCTAGGTGAAATAACAGCAGATGTTTCTACAATTAAAAGAACACTGTTAGCCACCATAGAGAAATCCAACTGGGTGACACCAGATGGCAAAATGACACCATTGCATGTCGTAGACATCCTTGGCTATGTAGCTGCACTGTGTAAATTACCAGATAGAACACTCAAAACCGCGAAGACGATCGCTTACACCCCAGGAATGTGCTTGCTAGATTTCATGAACGAGGTAGAGATGAACTGTAGCAAGGCAAGGATGACTGAAGCACAGACAAGCATGACCAGAATGAGAATTACAGAAACAGTATCAGCAGTGAAACCAACTACCCCAAACAAAGAACAAAATCGGTCGCGACCCAAAAACAAACAAAACAAACCACAGCAAACCGCGAGGCTTCGCTCACAGACACCAGGCTACAGGCAGTCCCAAAAGTCTGCGCGCAGTCGTAGCAGAAACCGTGCCACAGACAAACCAAAGTATGGGAAGTCATCTCGAAGATCACAATCGGGAGTTAGGTCTACTCTATGTTATTACTGTGGAAACACTGGACACTCAAAAAGTGAGTGTTATATCAAACATAAAGAAGATAAACAAAAGACCCATACTGTCGCCAACATAAGACGCAGGGTCACTGTACCTCTTATTGTAAGACGGTGGAAAAATTGGTTGCTATTTTTAAGTCAGGGGAAAGGACAAGCCACGACAAAAAATGACCAATCATAGATACAGACAAGTCTAAGTCATATAGGAGGCGTGCAATTCAAATAGGTGTGTTCGTTTCGTTTCGTTTTTGAAGGCTGCGACATGCTTGCATGCGTAGGCCTTTTTGGATTGGAGCGTGTAGCATTTTATGACCGGATGCCCTTCCTGATGTCTACCAATGACCCTTGGGTGGATTCGATCCTCCGACCCTACGGCCAGAGCGGAGCGCTCTAACCCACTGAGCCACGGTGTAGGGAAATGAATCTATCTTGAGGCAAGCTCTATGTGAAAATAAACACATTGCCTTATTCTTGGATACAGGCTCTCCAGTGAATTTAATAACACAAGAAGAATTAGAATTTTTAGAAATAAGAAGAAAGTAACCTTGCTAGAAGAATCTAATTTACACTTATATGCAGTAAGTGGTAAAGAAATTGCGATAAAAGGCATGAAAAGATTAAACATGAGTTTTAATGAGACAACAATAGAAATCTCTGCTATTTTCTATATAGTAGAAAATTTAGTAATAAAAGTAAACATGCTATTAGGCCTACAAACAATGAGAGCAGAGAAAATAATTTTATTCCCGCAAATGAATGGGAAAGAGTTTGACAATGAATTCATAAAAGAATTATCATCAGATTTCTTACCTATCAAAAAGAATTGGAAGTATTAAACATCTAAATAGAAACAAACAAAAAGGCGATGGTAAAGATGCCTTCACACCGCCCACATCCTCCCAGACTAGAGAAAGGGATAACGATCATAATTCATCAGTCTTTCCCGCCCATCTCACCAATAACGTAGTTATTCCACCTAATTCTTATATGTCAAGTACCATTTAAAGTCTGCTAAAGAATATTAATGTTCTCGTCTTAGAGGAATCATGTAAAGTGAAAGGAATGTCAGTAGAAAACGCATTATGTCCGGTGGATAACTATGGGCAGACTCAAGGGTTCCTAATTAATCACATGAATGAAGAAGTACGGATGAAAAAAGGGACATGTCTAATCAACACAGAGAAATGCCCGGGTCCAATAATGGAAATAGCAGTATCCGGAACAAGCAAGATAAAGTCTACGGACAGAGAAAGAATAAAAGAACATTTGGTTCACTCAGGATAATTTGATGAAGAACACGATCTCTTAAACCTTTTGGAAAAACATCGTAACACAGTAGCAATACCTGGAGAACAATTAGGGTGCACAAACCTTATTAATCACAAAATTAACGTGCCTTCAAACACACAACCTGATTTTGTGCCAGCCTATAGGGTCCCACATTCGCTGCATACCCTTGCAAACCAATATGTTGATGAAATACTAAAACTAGGTATTATTCAGCCCTCAGTCTCCCCTTGGAATGCCCCATTATTTTTCGTGCCCAAACAAAACGGAGAAATGCGTGCAGTCGTTGATTACCGTAAACTAAACACCCATACAATACCTGACCGATTTGCAGTGCCATTGTTAGCGGATGTACTACAAAACATTGGGCCAGAAAATAATGTTTTTTCCACGATCGATTTGCTTAATGGATATTACCAGATTTCTTTGGATGAGGAGTCACGTAAATACACTGCCTTCTCCGCAAATACAGGGCATTACCAATACAAACGAATGACAATGGGCTTAAAAACAGCACCAGGTACGTTCCAGCGACTGATGAATTATGTGTTGTCTGGAATGCTAGGGAAAAGAATATTTGCTTATCTAGACGACATTATCATAGCTACTAGAACAATTCATGAACACCTCAAGAAATTAGACCAACTCTTACAAAAGCTGTCTAAACGCAAATTTTGTTTCAAGGAAATAAAATTCTTAGGCCACAGATTAAATGCCCAAGGCATTCACACATCTGCAGACAAAATACAGGCAGTAAGGGATTTCCCCGACCCAACGAACATAGACGAAGTAAGACAATTTTGGGGGCTAGCAGGATATTATCGCTCCTTTATTAGCCAGTTCTCTCATGTAGCACAACCACTATTCACTCTACTAAAAAATGACGCTATAATCCAGAGGGGAGAGGAACAAAAAATAGCATTTAATGAATTGAAAGATAAACTTACGAATGCACCTTGCTTGGCATATCCTAATTTCGCGAAACCATTTATAATCTGTGCGGATGCGTCCACCAAAGGACTAGGAGCAGTACTGATGCAAGATGATACACGTAAAAAAAATCAGCCAATTGCATTCGCAAGCAGACAATTAAAAGGTGCAGAGAAAAATGATTGTACTACAGACTTAGAGGCACTTGACGTGGTCTTTGCATTACAAAAGTTTCGAGATTTGATATATGGTTGCGAAATGCACCTATTCACAGACCATAAACTGCTCGTGGGCATGATCCAAGAAAAACTCCTCTCTGGGAGAGGAGCAAGATGGAAATGCACCATTGACAACTACAATGTACAGTCGACAGCAGAAGTTCGTCCCTCTCAGCGTGCATGATACCAGCCTGTTGATCTGGGAACGCTGTATGAGATAGAGTTGATAGGTATGGTTTTAATGGCTAATATTAAAGAAATGTGTTTGGAGATAATAACACATTCCCTAATGATAATAATAATAATTTGCAACGGGTGGGATAATAACGTCATTGTGAAATGCATGACATTGGTGTATGAAGATTCTTTGTTACGGACTCAGACATCCAGGATTCTTTGGACTGTACTGATGTTGCCTGCAAGTATTATATGAAATATTATAAAGTGTTTGCAGTCCTAAAGGTTGCAAGAAGACACACTAAACAAACATAGAAACTGACAGATTGTTTCGCGAGTATACGATCTTGTTTTACAAGTTAAATCACTTCCCTTCTTGACCTCTCTCCCCACCAGTCTCCTCTTCCCAGTCACGCTCTGCCATCATCCACGTTTTATCGATAATGCTGGAAGTCGTATGTCTGTAGGTAGGATATGGAAAGTAATCAATGTAAAAGTGTTAAATGAGCTTCTTTTTCTCCTCTATAGCTATGAAGTGTTATCCATGACTTGCACAGGTGTTAGTAATATGATTAAATAGTTACTGTGGTGGTTAGGAAACAATACTCGTCACCATTTATATAACAGTTATACAACCATCGTTAATACAGTGCTCCAAATACACTGCCTCTCCACTGCCTCACCGTCTCCTTCCCTCCCCCTTCCACTGTCTCCATCACTCCTCCCTCCCTTCACCCCCTCTACCAATACCCCTTTGTCTAGCCTGCAACACTTCGGACCCCTCCCCACGGTTTTATTGTACTGACCCTGCCCGACTTCTCTCCCTTGTTATTTCAAATGTCTGTTTTCTCTCCCTTCTTCATTTTTGTCTCGGGAACCGAATAGTATAGCGACGTTTGGGCTTTGTTTTTGAACTGTATTCTTTAATAGTGGGTAATATTATCATAATGACTGTTATAGTGGCCGTCAAGAAGCATTAACTGTTCAAAGAACGGCAGTAAGTGCTTCAATTTAGTCATCATTTTATTCTCCTCCTCCCTAGCCATTAATCTCTTGCTTCCACTTATTTTTAAAATCCCAACATACATAAAATATGAAGCACAAACGTCGTTCTTTCCACACAAAAATTAAAAAATGAATGATAACCATCGCATGTGTTGTATTGCTCAAGAGTGTGATCTACATGCATCCAGAAAATATTTTCTGCATACGTAATGCCAGTATTCTTGGTGATAATTTGTAGTTCTTCAGTTACGGCTAAATTAGCAAAAACAGATGATAGTCACAAAAGCTGTATCCTCCTACCGTACATTTGGCAACCATAATCACCTTAATAAACGATGAAGGAGGATTATAACCCTCTAGATGAGTATATTGCTCCCTTAGCGGAATATGCTTGCCGTTAGCCCGGACAGCATGAAGGTGTAAGTGGAAGTATCCGATTGTCGCGGTGAATGGGTTAATTATGGTAAAGGTTTGCTTCCTATCCATCCGAGTCTTTGTCACTCCTGTATCGATAATATCGGCAGTTGCAGAACAGATGTTCATGACGCTGACGGATAGCCATGCCGTTACCTATTGTTCTGACCATGTTATGCAGCTATGGGGATGGAATGATATGGATACTCTTGCTGGCTGCATTCTCTGACCTTGTAAGATCATGTGTTGTGGGGGTTCAGATCAAAGTATTTCGATGGCATATTGTTTTAAATTATAAATTACGTAGACATATCTCATAGGTCTCTCTCTAGTGGAGAACACAAAGTGGGAGGGGGGGGGGGATTATGGAAGCAGGAATACCATGCGTAAGGGAAAGGGTTAGATATAATACAAGCTGGGATACAGATAAATATGTTATATACAAGGTGCAGAGAGGAGTGAGGGATACAGAAAGGGGGAAGGACGCGAGGAGGGAAGGAGTCCGTAAAGGGGGGATGGTACTGAACACTGATACTTACGATGGACATGTTGTATAAATAATCTGGTTTCTGGTGTGTAATACAGCTGGCAATATAACATGCATGAATATTGTGTTTTTGTTGTCACTATACTGTAATTACGACTTAAATTCCTGTAAATGATAATAACTGTATTCCAGTCCAAACGATCTAGTTAGGGAGGTAAAACGAAGCAGGGTCAATTAAATGAAACCGTGGGGAGGGGTTGGGGGTGTTGAGGGAGAGAAACAAGGGGTACTGGAAGAGGTGAGGGGATGGGAGGGGGAGGAGTGATAGAGACAGTTGAACGGGGAGGGAAGGGGACGACGAGGGGGTGGAGAGGGAATGTAATTAGAGCACTGTATTAACGATGGTTATATAACTTATATAACTGGTGACGAGTGATGTCTCCTAACCACCACAGTGCCGATTTGTTCATATTACTAACATTTATATGCAAGTCATGGATAACATTTCACAGCGATGGAGGAGTAAAAGAAGCTCATTTAACACTTTTATATTCATTACTTTCCACACTCTACCTACAGACATACGATTTCCAGCATTATCGATAAAACATGGATGATGGCAGAGCGTGACTGGGAAAAGGAGAGACCGGTGGGGAAAGAGGTCAGGAATGGAAGTGATTTAACTCGTAATAGAAAACCGTATACTTGCGAAACAAGCAGTCTGTTTCTGTTTCTTTAGTGTGTAACTGCCATCGTAATTAATGTTTTCTTGCAACCTTTAGGACTGCAAACATTCTATAATATTTCATATAATACTTGCAGGCAACATCAGTACAGTCCAAATAATCCTGTGCGTCTGAGTCCGTAACGAAGAATCTTCATACACAATGTCATACATTTCACAATAACGTTATCCCACCCGCTGCAAATTAATATTATCATTAGGAAATGTGTTATTATCTCCAAACACATTTCTTTAATGTTAGCCATACAGTGTTCCAAGATCAACAGGCTGGTATCAAGAACGCTGAGAGGGACGAACTTCTGCTGTTGACCGTACATATTCACTACATGCAAGGCGAAATAAGCTCAGTTGCCGATGCGTTGTCTAGGAACCCAACAGCTATCCATGTGGCGGCATTAGACCTCAAGGGAGACATCCCAAACCATGATGACATTGCAAACGCATGAAGACTTGATCCAACATAGTCTAAAGTCATATATAAAATAGAAAGTGGCGATGACATTCAATTACCCAAGCTACATACACCATTCGAACAATTCACTATGGTCAATAATGCCTTATACAGGATCAACCCAGGCCAACCGAAACACCGAAGAAATAATAAACAATTAGTAGTACCTAAGGATATGATTCCTCAAGTATTAACAACGACACATGATAGTCCACATGCAGGTCATCCTGGAAAAGATAGGACTGTTAAACAAGCCCGGCTATCATACTACTGGCCAACGTTACGAAAAGATATACACCGCCATATTGACAGATTTGAGTCCTGCCCAAAGCACAAAGGTTACACATTATCGCCTGCATCCATAAGTAATTACCATGTACCACATCAACCATGGGACGTGGTCGCGGTTGGCTTACTCAAGTTACCATTATCATACAAAAACAATCAATATTTATTCGTTGCAACAGATCATTTCTCACGATATGTGATTTAAGCCCCAGTTAATGATAAGACAGCAGAAACAGCGGCAAAAGCAATCACAGACAACGTCGTTTGTCGCTTTACTACCCCAAGGGTATTAATAAGTAATAATGGAGGTGAATTTAACTCTGGTATTTTGCACGAAATATGCAAACAATATAATATAAAAAAGGTAAATGTTTTAGCCTATCACCCAGCATCCAATGGTTTAGTAGAGAGACAAAAAAAGGTATTAGATGTGCTACGACACATTCTCAGTGAAAATTATGCAAGCTGGGATGATTGGGTTCCCAGAGTAGAAGCATCAATTAATGCATCTATAAATAAGTCTATAGGAGACACTCCTCATTTCATTATTTATGGGACAGATAAAAAAAAATACCCTACAAAATACTCGAGGGTGAAAATCTGCCTATATAGACCTATGACGATTATCCTAAACTCCGTTTGCGTGAATTCCAGGAGATACAAAAGAGAGTGAAGAAACAATTATCAATGTCCAAGGAAGAAATGACGGTCATTCAATAAAAAGGCAAAAGAACCAACTATCAACGTAGGAGACATTGTCTATGGAATCATTCATGCTAGAGACAGTAAGCCATCACCAAAATTTGAAGGCCCATATAGAGTAATTAAGAAGACAGCGAACAAGGTAGTAATTAGGTCACTGGCGAGTGACGAAGAAAAAAAAAATCATGTTGATCATTTAAAAAGGGTCCCAAGGGAATTAGCCAGCAATTATACGACCTCGGACGCCGCCGAGAACCCAAACAATAAATATCAAACCAATCACGAGAACAGCAATATATATATTTTTTTTTATGTGTCCGACTCTGGGCATAGGCTTCACAGCCTGCTATCATGGCCCAGCAGTCCTCCTACATACCATGTCACCACTTCGGCGCTAACACCCATCGTCCATATTGAATACATGCTAGGGCTGTCTCATACAGGACTGGTGTATTGGTATTAGCGGGGGTATTTTTACGACATGTCGGCGGGTCTTCTGGTAGATCAGTAAAGCCTGATTTTGCTGAATTTCAAATCCTTAAACTGTTCCCTGCCCCAGCGAGGATTCGAACCTGGGTCCGTGGGACCGCAGGCCACCTCTCTGCCGATTGAGCCACCGCCTCCCCCAAAAATAAATTAAGATCGTATAACAAACAAACAAACATAGGTGCAACAGTGGCTACAACTGATACAATACAGGATTTACCTGATCTAGATGTCGATTTAAACTCCTTCTATAGGTAAAACAACAAGGGAATTATTGTCCTCCATGAACCAACGATAATGCACATCATCACTATCAACGACCACAGCATGAATGGATTATTAATAGATTTGTTTTTTTTGGTAGGTCATGATGAGGGGACTTATGCTATGGATTCTCATCTATATAGCAAGAGGATCAGCTCACTTAGACCCTCAACATATAGTAAGGGAAGGATGTCTCATAGCCCCTACGGCCTCGACAGCAATCGTGAAGGACATCATGAGTACCGAAATCAGTTTGGATGAAATGTATGAAGTACCCACGTTGATAGAGAACATCGCCAGGCCACTGAGAACACTGGAAATAGCGATAAGAAGTTCTATTTCAGACGCTCATAACACAGAGGAAGTGAATGAAATCGTGAAGTTAGCGAAATGGAAATTGGGGTACACCAAGACAAATATGCATATCATGATCCAAGATCTCCCATCTCGTGGAACGGAGGCATTTATGGATTCGAACAAAACCACACATAGCGTGAGAAACGCGGTCTGTTCGATCTAGGTGGTGCCATTCTAGGAAATATATTTGGACTGGCTACAGAGGAAGATCGTCAAGAAATAAACAACAAATTTTATAAGATTGCTCAGGTATTAACATATCAACATAAACTAGTCGAAAATCGTAACACAGTCTTAATGACCCTTGTTAAGAATCTCAGAAAGGCAGGAAGTATAATTCACCAAAGTGTGGACCAAACAGATGCCATAGAAGGTATTCTAACACTGTTCCAACACTTCTCAGTAATCGTGGAACACATTGACATAATACTACTCCAGTTAGATAACACTAGAGTTCATTATCAGGCAACGATGAAAGCTATAGCAAATGCAGGTAATGGCAAAGTCACCACTAATCTACTTCCACTCCATGACCTACGTCAGATCATTAATTAAGGCATACATAAACATAGTCTGAAGCCTTTATTCCAGGGCAGAAGCCTTATCCTTTATTACTCATACCTAGAAGCATCTCTAACTCCAACATCTGTAATAGTTCATGTACCATTCATAACAGATAATATGTTCACAGTCTATCAAATATACCCTTTTCCTTCTAAGAATAATGGCACTTTGGTCATCATCAACAGCATCACCAACACCGAACTATTCATGGTCTCCAGGAGACAAGACACAGTCACTTTCGCCAGTCATTCTACAATTGAACGAAAATGCTATTCATCTTTGTTCTGCGTACATTTTCACGTTTCAGCCTAAAGACACAGTCCCTTGTGAAATGGCTATCATCAAGAATCATGACATTCATCATCACTGCAACTTCATATTGGCTCCAGAGGCGGTGGCTCAATCGGTAGAGAGGTGGACTGCAGTCCTACCGGACCCAGGTTCAAATCCCCGCTGGGGCAGGGAACAGTCTAAAGATTTGAATTTCATTAAATCAGACTTTACTGATCGACATGTCGTAAAAATAACCCCGCTAATACCAGTACACCAGTCCTGTATGAGACAGCCCTAGCATGTATTCAAAATTGAGGGTGGGTGTTAGCGTCGAAGTGGTGACATGTAGGGGTGTATGGTATGTAGGAGGACTACCGGGCCTTTATAGCAGGCTATGAAGCCTATGCCCAGAGTCGGACACATAAAAAGAAAAAAAAAGATAAAACCATCCATCATCAGCGAATCGGGCACTCCCAGTTCTTTTACTCCACTCTTAACACATCAGTTTTCATAGTGTGTCCAGATACACCAACATCTCATACCTCAGCATCAGGATAATACATAGCACCTGACTACTGTGCTGTACTTAC